>JBBPMS010000007.1:0-45121 GCA_038090435.1 Phylloporus scabripes | reverse complement strand
GCTTGTGATACTCTCAATGCAACTGAAACCTGGAATGAGACCGAGCGAAAGGCATGAATTCTAAAAGTTACAGGCCTGTTGGATGCTCACCATACGGCTTTCCTTGGCAAGAAGAATAACTTCCTTCATGGGTTCGACAGTGACATGCTGCTTAATCCATGATACATCCTGATCCTTTGCGTCCACAACGAGCGCCAAATTCGTAAGAGTCACCTCCGTGTCTAATGGGTTTTGCAGAGCAACATCTATCCAGAAGAGTTCTAAGGGATATTGGTCAAAGATAACTTTGTCGGGCAAACTCGACTTACCATCTATAGCAGCTCTGCCGCTCTTCTCAAGTGTCTCTTTTCCATGAGCTCTCCAGAATGTCACCCAGACCTCCTCCCTCCTTTCCCATTCAGCCTGATCTCCGCTCGCAGAATCCCGAGGTAATCGCGCCCGACTCAAAGCCGAGGACACAAATGTGATGGGTAATTTCAAATCATGAACTTGCACGTCTCGGTCAGAGATTGATTTCAAATGCTACGCAAGAACGGTAAGAAGGCCGTCGACCCCCAAATTTTGATCGACAACGCACCGAGAATGCCACCCGAAAATCTTCCAGTAACACTTTGTCTGAACTGACTTCCTTTCCTTCGTCCCCATCCTGCCGATCAATTTTTGGAGGGAACGACGAAGAGGACCAGCGTAATTGGCCGAGGAAGCACCTGACCGCCCCCTCGATGTCGCCAGTAGTGTATAATAGCCTCCCTAAGATCTGTAAGTATTACCGATGCGGCACCGAAACGAGTCGCCTTGCCTAGTGGATGCTCGATACCCGACAAGACTGCATCAAATCCAATAAGCTCCGAGGCAGACCCCTGCGAATTCCAAAAGGATGGTGACAATGACTTTTTGGGTTGATTCCCGAAAAGTTGGTGGGCTTTCCGCAAGAAAAACATTGTCAAGGGTTTCTAACGCAACTTCATATGACCTTTGACAGTACAAGAACAAGCAAAAACCTACAATGCCACATTTTTCGAGCCTGTTAGCAGCGAAAAGATACCACAACGCAGCCCTCCGCTTAGCGTTTTTCTGGGCACTCAGAAACGCGGCATGTGCAAGAAGTAATGCTGCTGGTGGTTCTTCAGCCTTTAATATCGCTGTCCCAATCAGTGCCACTCAATGGGAAGGGTACTTTGAAAGCGTACACTTCCTGCTGCCCAAACTAGCCATCTTTCTCCCTCCAAAATGTCTCCTATGAAGTCGCTGAGAGAAATACCAGCTTCCCAACGCACTGCACATTTAAGAGCATGCACCTGAGCCTGGGGAGACATGTCTGAGCCGGGTGGAAAATTTGTGGAAAGCGCGTATGAGGCATGCTCAGCGACGGCGGAGGACGGCGATAGAAGGAGCGGTAGAATGTCCTGCGGATGTTCAGTTCATGTGAAAAACGAGGTGTAGATGGTGTATATTACCGAACCACCCTTGTTTTCCTTTCGCAGGGATTCCCATACGCCGGTGGCAAGTTTATAATCGCCGAGGATGGTTGCAAACTCGGCGAGGCGTCGTAACTGGGAGGGGGGAGCGGGGAGGAGGGCCGTATTGGACGCTGTTTGTGAGGCATGCGGCCGGGATTGGAGGGAAGAGACGGAAGGCGAAGAGGCGTGAGTAGGGTACTGTGTGGCTTGAGTACTTGAACCAAACAGCTTGCGGGTGGAAGAGAAAAGGCGGGACGGCAAGCGTCTACTAGACGAATACGCTTCATTCCACTCTACCACACACTTTTCCATCCAGGGAAGAAGACTCATGACAACAAATTCTCGGGCGAAACGTGCTACTTGTTGAATATCTGGTTCTGACAGGTTTAAAAAATTGGGTGGGCCAGCTGGGGAGGGGGTGGGATCCGCTTGTGGGGTTAGGACGCCATTCTGCCAAGTGTCGGAGGAAGGTGGTGGGAGACGAGGCGGAAGGGGAGGGACCGAGACAGGAGGAGGAGGGGGGGTTGGAAGGGACAGAGGAAGGATGAACACATGCAAGCCATACTGTTTCTTGACAGCATTGAAGAGGGCTCCGGCCCTGAAGGGAGCAAGTGAATAAGTGGTAGCGGAAGGGAAGTGGAACGCCGTACTCCTCGTCGGACAGAGGTGAATCCTGTGGATGTACGATCAGAGTGTAGACAAGATGGTTTGTGTCGACCCAGGGTGGAAATTCCATGGCACGCGCATGTAGGGCTGTGATAGCTTGCAATGGGTTTGGAGCTGTGGTAGATACGGCTAGGATGACTGGGAGAGATGTGAGTGAGGAACGGGAGGAAAAAAGACGGGACGGACTTGAGACGGGATGGTTCCAGCCGTCGTGTTTTGAAGGGAGGTGGTCACCTTCAACACAACGGGCGAGTTCGTCCCACCAGGGAGTGCGAGTCGCGTAGCGATCTGGATTGTCGTCTAGTTCCCTGAGCCAAAGAGGACATTGCTTGGTGATTCGCTCGCCAATCCAGTCGATGGTTCTAGCGGCGCGTTCGCCGTCGTCCTCGAGACAGGCACGCTCAGTGGTAGCAAGATCGGAGAAGCGGAGTGTGAAAGACGGATGAGAGACAGTGGTGAGGGAAGTGGTGCGCGTAGTGACTGGAGAAGGGTGAGCAGACTGTGCAGGACAGGAGAGGGAACATACCGTGAGGGAGGGGCGAAAAGGACTGGAGGATGTCGTGGAGTGGGGGTAGAGACGCGTTGTGGAGGAGGCGGACGAGGTCTGGAGAAGGGAGCAGACAGACATGGGGACTGAGGGAGGAGGGCAGAGCGGGGCTCATCTTATCCACCAAGGAGGAAGAGATCATATTATTGTTCTCACGATATAACATAAATGGAACAAAATAAATAGAAAATAAATCAGAAACCACCGAGACCACCGCCGAAAATGTCACCGAGTAAGAGGCCGCCGGCGAGTCCGCCGAGTAAAAGGGCTGCGGTGTTGTCGAAGCCCACTCCTTGGGCTCTCCCCATTCCGTCGTATCCGGGGCGCTGTGCATAACTTGGGTGGTAAGGCGCATATCCGCCATTTGCACGCATATACGCTTCTCGCTCCTCTCGTAGCCGCGCTCGCGCCTGCCTTGCCAGCTCTTCGCCTCGTGCGGCCTGCTGTGCTCTGATCCGCCTGTGTTCTTCACGCTCCTCCTTGGTGCCGATGGCCTTGTCCTTGAGCCTCCCAAACACGCCGCGTTTGTGCTCCGGACGCGAGCTTGGCCCGGGATCTGGCTGTGCAGCATCGCCCTTTGAGGACTTTGGGGGAGTGGGCTGGGTGGCGGTGGCGACATCGTAGGAGGGAGGGTCATCTGAGCCAGATGGCCTGTTGGGGTCGAGCTCTGGGTGCTCGCTCAGAAACTGACTGTCTTCATAGGGGTGGACCCAGATAGCGCGAGGAGGGTCCGCTGTGGTATCGACCTGGAGGGGGGATTGGCACTGGAACGGAGGTGATGGGAAAGGAACACACCCAGAAGGGATGGTTGTAGTTGGGGTCATATTGCTGAATCCAACCATGGGGAAGAGACATGATGTGATGATGGTGGTCGATGGCTGAGCTGTTTTTATCTAATTCAAGTACAGCAAAGTGTGTAGTCATACAGCGTGTCGTTGTAAAATGCGAATCGTCTCGTGTATTTTTGCAATCTTCTCCTCCAGCGTCATCTGCACTGTCCTTGTCATCGCTTCTGCACCGGATCACAACTCACTTACCTCAAAAAACATGTACATCGCCCTCCGCCGTTCCTCCGTCACCGCTTCCTGTCGCGCAATCGCATCCACAAAATACCACAGCTCTTCCCGATGTCCACCCACCACCCTCACCCGCTGTCCGACCCCTTTTCTCTCTCCACCACTCTCTCTTCCGCGCGATGACACAGTCGCATCCGATGCTACACGGTTAGACCCCACACTTGCACCCCAGTCCCATCCCCTGCGATCACCCGTGGCCCAGTCACCAGGCTGGCCCCACCCATCATCATCGCGACCACGTTCAGACGACGTCCCCAGCATCCCCAGCACCTCATTCGCAGTCCTCCACCCCCCATCACCCTCCATCTTCTCCAGAAACTCCTCCAGTCGGAGCACCTCCCCTTTCTCCGCTGCATCTATTCCGCGCTGCCAGAAAGGCACCATATCGAATACGTGATCGACATGCGCATGCATCTCCCATTGGCGCAGTCCCTCTGACGTAAGGGGGGCATGGGCGATCGCGTCTCCGCACTCCACGTTCTTCACGTCATTCCGCGCCATCCGTGATTCATCTCCCCTCTCCAACGAGGAGGGCTCGTGACCGTGGCCACCTCGTCCGTGATCCAAGGTCGTGAAACCCGGAAACAACGCCTGCCCTCTGTCGATGGTAGTAGGACTCGTAGCGCAGACCCATCCTCGACCTGTAACAGTAGTACGTCGTACTCAGTCGAAACACACGGGTAGAGATAACTCACGTCGCCGTTTCTCAAACCGCCCTCGTTGGACAGTGGTGGGAGTGAGCATCAAGTCTGCATGCATGTTCCCCCAGCAACCCCCATATATGTTCCGACACAGCCATCGGAAGGCGTAGTTGTGCTCAGTACTCCACACTTGCTTTCGCCGCCATGATTCATTTGTGCCTACAGTTGGCATGCTGCTGTAAGCGCCCACCTTTATTTGGACATTGGACTTGTACAGCATGGCCATCGGACAATTGTATCCAAATTGGCCTTGCCTTGCATTAGCGACTTCTCACGCGGGCCAATCCTTTACCCTAGCTCGCGGGTGTAGTATGGGTAATAGCGGATCAGAAACAATAGTGTTCGTAACTATAAACAAGAGCGCCGGGTCCCCATCCGCTTTTTCCCTATACATAATATAATATGGCCATGTGTCGCCGAGGAGTGGGGACTGAAGCGACGGGAAATCCATCAAGAACATGGCTCACTAGGGTGGTCTATCTTCGGTCAAGGTAGACAATACTTCCCCAGTGCAATCATGGCAGTCGTGGCCACCTGGATACCAAGTACGCATGGAAGTGTGCAAACCTGTGGGACTGCGATGGATGACAAGTGAGACCGCCATTCTTTGGCTCTATTTTTTTGGGTACGACCTCAGCCGTGAGGCGTGTGGAGTGAAGGGGAAGAAAGACGAGTCGGGGTAAGCTCATGGTGCATGTTTTTGAAAATTCAACGTAGTTCCTGTGGGTCATGCGTTCCTGCAATGCCAGGCATAATCATAAATTCCGTCTACCTGTAAGTACAAGCCGCTTGTACTACAATGTTGATGGGTGAATGTCAATTTCACGCCAAATATATCGGCCATGAGCGCTTGAGGCTTTAAACCTTGCCAACTACGCAGGACTCAGGACACACCAAGATCAGTAGATGGTATACTTACGGTAATCATAGACGAAACGGGCATGGATTGGGTCGTCTAGCTTGTCAGACGTGAATGTGGTGTGTCGGACGTATCGCCTTTCCTCATTCACCATGGCAAAGCCCCATGTCTGGGTTGTGAGGTGAAAAGAAGACAGCAAATATTAACAATGCGACTACCTGTACTGCTCTCCAGGTATATTTGTTCTTTCCGGGAGCGCTCCAAGAATCAGTCAAAACGACGTCATCGTCAATGGTATCTTGTGTCCAGCCTGTCTTCAAGAACTCGTCCGTGACCTCTTCTACGGGTACTCTGTGCGTTTTGTCAAACAAATGACCGAAAATATCGTCGTCCTCTTCACGTTCTTGCCCGTCCAAAATGCGAATTTCCCTTGCGCCGGAGATGCCTCCGGAGAGTTTTTGGTCTGTATCGATATGCTCAATGCCAGCTTCGTCTGTGGTATGTTTTATGTAGAGAGTGAGGTTAAACATGGCAATTGCACGTCGCGTGAACCAAGACACGCCCTGCAAGCGGAGAATGTCGTCAGTGTTGTCACTGAGGGCCTTGTTCTGCCAACGGTGTTAGGGACGCTGAAGAGCGCGAGGAGAGAGGCGAACCATGAAAAACTTGCCACTCATTGCCCTAGTAGTGACATCTGACGGTGCGGCCATGGCAAGAGAGGTGGAAAGAGACTACTGTCTCACACAAGAACTGGGTTTTATACACTCTTGGGTTCAAACACAGTCACCACTTTCCACACCGCATCCTTTCCCCGCTCCCAAGCCTGTGGTCCTCGTGCTTCGCTGCCGCCAAACTCAACCATGAGCCCGTGCTGCGACCACTCGCACCAGATGTGGATTGACCCGCTCGATGGCCCCGCACCTCCACCTTTTCTGCTCGGTTCCCCCAGCCACTCAACCAACTCCTTGCCTGTGCTGTCTTTCGCAATCGTGATCACACGAGGGGTCGTTCCACCTAACTGCAGCTCAAGCGGCAGGCGTGGATACGCAGAAAAGGCGGGCACTGTAGATCTGGGGGGTCCGTTCACGCTGGGGACATTGTAAATGTCAACCGCCTCCAACCGCAGATCATTGTCCTTGAGTTGCTCGCGTCTCAGGCCGTTCGCTGGCTTGTACCCGTTCCGGGGAGAGAACTGGAAACTGACGCCGAGCGACAAGTAGTTAAAGTAGACGATGTCAGAGTAAGATTTGATGTCCGGGGCGGGGCTGCCATCAGACAGCGTACTGAGGTAGTGAGCAAGGACGTGTGCAGAGGGTGACTTGCCAATGAGATCGTTGATGTTCATGAGCTTAGTCTTTCAAGCTCCGATAGGGACCTCCTCACTGACGTCCTCATCGTCGAGCACAATGGTCCGCCCTCTGCCAAAACTCGAACCGGATGACGATGCGGCCAGATCGTCCCTGCTATCGACCTACAACCCCGTTCTCATCGCCATCTCCATCGTCCGCAGATGTGTCGTGTACTTGTTTCCCCCGACCACCACCCTCAGGATCGCTTCTCATATTGTACCCTTACTCGTTTGTCTGTCCCTGATTCCACTTGTCCTTTTCTTCTCTCTCTTCTCTGGTTGGTATATTTGGAAAAATATCCCTGTCACTTGGCAAGTCCCTATCTACCTTCAATACGGGTCTGTCTTCCTTTCCGTCTGTCTTGCCCAGCTGACCCTATCGCAGCGACGGCCCCTCACCCTACGCAGAGCTATCGCTGCCTCCTCTCTCTACTGCTCAGCCCTATGATGTTTCCCTTCAGTTGCTCCTGCCAGCGTCCGAGGCAAATTTCGCACTGGGCAACTTCATGACCACCCTCTCACTCTCCACGCCTTCCAATAAGACCCTCGTAACGGTGAGCAGACCGGTACGCTTGTTATCTCCCATTCGTTTTCTTCTTCTTATCATGTCCCAGTCTATCGCACTTCCTCCCAAGCGTTCTACTTTCTCCTTTACCGCTCCACGGCTTATTGATATGGATGTCCTCTTACTTTCCTCCTACGTCCCCCGGACCTCAAATATGATTGCAAGAATCGACCTTGGCCGTAAGGATGGCTGGAAGAGTCTGGGTAACGGTCAAGGTCGCGAGTTGAGTGTTTGGAATGCTGCCCTTAAGGGCGCTGTGAGGCCCCATGGAATTCGGTAAGCCCTGTTATCCTTTGATCCGAGGCTGTCTACCGACCCTTTTATTTAACAGTGGACTAGTATCCCGCTTTCCTCTCGTGCTTGCCCTTGTGGCTTCTGCCACATTCTTCTCCCTGTCCATCATTCTTCTAACCACATGCATCCTCCCCGCGATTAACTGGAGCGTTGCCACGGACGAAATACCTAATGTACCCGAATCCAGGGAAGATAGGCCTGCTCGGACCCGAAAACGTCCGCGAAGAGGTGAAGGTCGTAGTGCAAGCACTGTCCGGTCTCCGTCTTTTCGTTTTCATGATCCTCGTTCACAATATTTACAGGTCTACAAATCTGAGGATGCGCCTGTTGATATTCCTCCTGGCCGCGCTTCGGACGATTTTCCTTTGAAACGACGACGTTCACGCATGTCTGATGTTCTCTTGGACTCTGAGAACTAGATTTCATTGGCTGATCATTCGCTGCACCCAACAGGTACTAAATACGTATTGTGTTTTATCGATTAGGCATGAATTAATGTTCGACTGTGATGGTGCCCGGAGTCACCAACTACTGAATAAGCCCAGCGTGCATTCTCATACAGCTTCTCGCAGTAGGCGGGACATCATCGATCATCGCCCAACGAGCTGCACAGCGACAGAATCCAAAAGCTGTTTCCTTCCATTTTGACTTCTATGTTTCCTATAAACCAGGTCGTCTGCCGTCAGCAGTCCAATGATTGCTATTGATGACTACCCCTAATATACTGTGCTGGGCCTATATAAACACCATTACGCTGAACTGCACATTTCCTTTTATAGTACAAATCCACAGATTATGCCATGCAGTTGGTCACCTGTAGAACTATGCACCTTCATCCTGATTCAGATGTATCTGCTTTACCGGGCTCGGTTTCTGCTTCTGCCTTGGCTTTGGCTTTGGTAGGCGGCTTTGACGAATTACTTGTGCCTGCCTCTCCCCCAAGGCTCCTCACCATATCTGCTGCATCGTCACCCTCGAGACCAAGATCTTTGACTAGCTGCTGTAAGTCGTCGTCTGTGACTCTGACTCCCTGCAGTCCAAAGCCCTCGAGCTCCGTGCTGATATCGAAATCCTGACGTTTGTTGACGGGCTTTAACGGGGTGCCAGGATCTTGAGGAAAGATCTTGGGCTTGTGGTGCTCCGGCGTCATCTGAGACACAGGCACCGCCCCTGGAACGCCAACCGGTTTGACGACGGGCGCCGGGCGGTCTTCATCGACGGTCGCGTTCCAGCTTTCTTTGAGTCTCAGAAAGACGTCTAGCTCGCCGTATTCGACGGCTTCTTCACTGGACGGCTGGCGTTGAGTAAGATGACGACACGGCCAACGTGTGCAATACCGACAACGCGTCAAAGTCCTGTACGCATCGTGAGTCGACGCGCGCGCAGAAAGGGTAGAGCACGTACACCCGGGTACCTGCCCCCGACGAGGATACCGGGCAGCTGCTGTTTATCTGCGCCCAAGTGAGCTGACACAGCATCCAATCTGCTGGGAGGTCACGGACCGAGTGGTACCTTTCTTTTCCACAGACGCTTGGCGTCTTCGTCCGAAGCCAAGTCGTAAGACGTGAACGGGATCTTCTTGGTCTGTAGAATGCGCAAGATGTATTCTGCGCAAAAAGAGTCGTGGTACACAGTGGCCTGCCAGCCAAGTCATGACGACTAACCTTGGCGCTTTCGGAGGACTGGCTGGGAGGCGATTGTGGTGAGGAACACTTGGATTGGTGGTGAAGGCATCACTAGTACTGCTGAGAAGATCAATCGATAACCGTGGGGATGCCCATATACAGTCGAACAACAGTCGAATTACTACAATCAGATCCATGACCCTGTCAGTCCTCGTCGTCTGTCTGGGCAACATCTGTCGTTCTCCCATGGGGGAAGCTGTCCTCAGACATGAAGCTGCGAAGCGGGGAATCGAGATCGAAGTCGATAGTGCGGGCACTGGTGCATACCACATTGGCGAGGACCCAGATGATAGGTATACCCTCCAACATCGTCTCCATGATTCATGCCAACGACTCAACGCTACAGGACCATTTCAACATGTAAAAAAGTGAGCATCAGGCACAGTAACTACCAAGCTTTGGTTTACTTGTGTTCCAGCACAACATACCAATCAATCACAGTGCACGCCAAGTGAAGGAGGCAGATTTCACCAAGTTTCAGTATATTCTTGCTGCAGACGAATCAAACCTCCGCCATTTGCTGGCAAAGAAACCCAGGGAAGGAACAGCCATCGTGCGTCTCTGGGGATCATACTTGGATGATAAGCCCATTTCGGACCCTTATTATGGGGGTATTGTGAGATGTTCGCCGCAATACCGGACAAGAATTGACACATTTCGACATCACACAGGGAGGATTTGAGCGATGCTTTGCAGAGTGTACAAAGTTCTCAAAAGCATTCCTCGACGAAGTGATCAGCAAAAACTGACGGCATGTAAACGTGTTTTTGTTGGATAATGTAGCGTACAACCATCGATCGATCACCCACAATAAGAGTGATAATGGTTAGTTCAAGGTAGGCATGTTTACCGACGCGCGGTTGCCTGTAGCATCTTCCGCTCTCCACAGGCTGGTCGTAGTCTAGCGTGGATTATTAGCGTGACCACAAATATCCTTCAAACGTGGATTCACCTTATTCTGCGTATAAAAGCTAATCCCGCTGTGTACATGTGGGTCAATTACACACCGAAATACTGGTTGAGGCGAGGCTCACCTCTTGCCATAGAATCCGATGTCGCCCAAGGAGCTCCCTTTGTTACCACTCCAAGCGAACATTGGAAGAGGGACTGGAATAGGCACATTGATACCAATCTGACCAACATTCACTTCGGTCTCAAATTTGCGTGCTGTTGCACCGGACTGTGTGAAAATGACAGCGCCATTGCCGTAGCGGTTTGCATTGATGATATCAAGAGCATCGTCCAATGTGTCGGCAGTGACGACAGTGAGCGCAGGGCCAAAAATTTCCTCACTTCGATAGACATCAGACACAACGTCGGACAAGGGAACAAATACTAACCGGTAGCACTGCATAGTAGTTGTAGCTTCAACAATGGTCGGGCCAACAAAATTGCCATTGGGGTAGCCTGGTACAGTGACTCCTCTTCCGTCAAGATGAATGTGCCCGCCCTCTTCCACCACGGATGATATAAGTCTCTCCACACGGCTCTTGGCGGCGCGAGAGATGAGAGGGCCACTGCGCAAAAATGTGAAAAACTGAGCGGATAAGATTGGGCCATACGTACAGGTCTGCACCACTTTCAAATCCTCCATTGACTCCAAGCTTCCGGGCGCGTTCGACCAGCTCAGGGAGCCAAGACTGCGCAGCCCCAACCAGGACGACTGAGATGTGTTCCTTTTAATTGAGATTCACTTTTTCTACGAAAAGCTTACCTACGGAGACGGCCATGCATCTTTGCCCAGCAGCTGATCGACAGATATTCACATTCTAGAAACCCGTGATCATGAATGACTTACCACCGAAGGCAGCTCCTACGATTGAATTCAGTGCGAGGTTCTTATTCGCTATACATGTCATTAAGCAACGGTCTGCTAGCCAATAATATGCTTCTACCATCGGGCATCAATACCGCGTGGTTTTTAGCGCCCATGTTTGCCTGAAAACGATAATTCATATATCTCATTTAAACGGACAAGTAGCAAGCTTACCTGGACACGTTTGCCATTACTAGTGCCCCTGGTCGACAGGTCAGATAAGTGAGTACGGTGATATTGTAATCGACAGATCCTTTCGCTTGCCTTTCGTATATGTGGCGGCCGGCACGATCGCCACCGACAAAGCTTATCGCTTTAATTGCGGGGTCATCACAAATCGCGTTAACGGTGGGAACAGTTCCATGCACCACATTAAAGACGCCAGGAGGGAGACCTGCCACCACATGTTAGCACGCACACAATGAGTGATTTGACTCCAAAATGTGTGACCTGAACGTTCACATAATTCTGCAATGATCATAGCTGCGCCGGGGTCTCGCTCCGAAGGTTTGAGAATCAGTGTGTTCCCTGTGACGGCGGCCATTGGGATCGTCCACAGCGGAATCATACTAAACGGATAGGAATAAGAGAACATAGAGCAAAGCGTGTC
The DNA here is from genome assembly GCA_038090435.1 of Phylloporus scabripes. NCBI lineage: Eukaryota > Fungi > Basidiomycota > Agaricomycetes > Boletales > Boletaceae > Phylloporus > Phylloporus scabripes. The sequence continues at coordinate 33,494 of JBBPMS010000007.1, read as the reverse complement.
ACATACGCAGGAAAGTTGAATGGAGCAATGCTACGATGCAAAAATAGAGATAAACGAATATGATAAAAGGTAACATAGTACCGACCTTGCACATACACCTAAGGGCACTTTACGCACCTCAGTGTCCATGTCTTTGCTAACTGTAGAGAATAAATCATAATCATGGTGGAAAAACACTGATGGGAGACCTTCTATTTTATCTCCGAGTAACGTCGAAGTTATCCCAATTGCGGTTTCGACTACCTGGAGTCCGCGGAGGACGTCACCGTGTGCATCTTTATGAGTGTCGATTAAAAGTCAGTCCTGGCGCTCACGAAGAAATCCTACCTGCCAAGGTCTTTCCCTGTTCCAACACGATACTTGCAGCCAGAACATCTGCGTTTTGGCGGATTTGGTTTTGTAACCTAGGAATGAGATGGTAAGGCAAGATGGGCGACGGAAGAACGCAACGGACTCGATGGCGAAACGCTGGCGAGACAAAACGCTCTGTCTGCTCCACGTCTTGTAGGCCTGGGAAGCAGCATCAACCGCTTGATCAAACTCAGCGGAGGTGGTCTCGGGCACGCGTGTGAGTAACGTTTGTGTAGACTGACGCAATCAGTTCATAAAGGTAGATGAGAGTAAATGGGAGACAAACTGGATCAACAACGTCATGCCACACTGATGCCTTGCTCTCTAGGAACTGACCGCCAATGTAGTTCTTGGTGTTCCCGCCCGTTGCATGTGTGCCCTTCCACTCTGCAGACAATTTCTCGGCCCATGGGCGGGCTGAGTGGCTCAAACCTGAGAGTGTCGCATATGCACGGCGAGATACGACTGTGCGCGAAGCAAAAGACATTGTGGTGGCTGGAGATGGAGAGCTGGAATTCGGATCATGTATAGGGCGTTTAGGCCACGTGACTTTATATCCTCATACCTAGCGTGCTCCTTGTGGCTACTGGAAACGACGATGAACCCGACAGCGAACGGCGTTCCCGTTGATCCTTTTCCAGTTCGTGGACATGGACTCCACATACACCAGCAGTCGCCGAACCGCGACCATTGGGCCCAGATGGTACCCCAAAATCCCCCCCAGCAATTCCAAGGACAGTGGCAGCAGTCCCCGCTCCAGCTCCCATCTGCACCTCAGATGCAGGTCCAGGGCTACCCAAACCCACCTCAATATTTTCAAAACCATAACTCATCTCATCTCGATTTCTCCTCCATCATCCCCCAGCAGGTTATGCAAGATTTTATGCGCCTGAGCACGCCTGTCGGCTCATCCCCCAACGACGATACTATCCTTGCTCAAGCACTTTACGAAAGTAGACAGGCCGGGAAGACTTATAGACAAGCCCTTGAGGGTCTTCATGGGGTGGGTTATATTTCCTATTGACCTCTTCTTCACTCATCTTCCCCCAAGATCAATAATCATGCTGCAAATCTCTGGAAAGACTACTACTTGGACCACCACGACCGTTTTGATGTCCTTGTATCCCGATTGGCGGAACAGCCAAAAACTGTCAAAAAGCCTGTCGTCTTGAACAAGTCACCTCCTCGTTTCAAGGATGTCCATGAGGAATCATCTTCCCAAGTTGCGCGAAAGCGACACCTCTCCCCTTCCCCACGCCAAGCCGCCAAAAAGGTGGGACATCCCTCCGTCCCTGCTCAAACCTCGCGACAAAAACGTGCTATGCTCCAGTCCACCATCCTCGCGCAGTCAACCCTGACACGTCCCCCTAAACGCCCAAGGGCCACTCTTAATAGCCTTTCTGCGCATTTACCTTCCAATGATGTCCCAAACTTGATGCCGCCTCAGGCTGACATCCCCTTACCAGAGCCACCTTCGCGATCACCAACTCCTCCGGCCGTTGTGCAGGTTGGTACTAATGGGAATAAATATACAAAGGAAGATCGTGAATTCTTCCTTAATTTTCTTGTGTGGCGGCTGAAGCAAGATCCTTCGCTAACCAAAAAGGAGCTTTGTGAGCTACTCTACGAAAAGGTGAACATCATCCATAGAGTCTCGTTTACCATTCGCTGATAAAGCGAGCCAGGCACCTCACCATAGCGCTACTTCCTGGGCTTCGCATTGGCATCAACGCCACGACATCGCTGATAAGATACTTGCTACGTATAACAGAAACTCCAAGCACCATACAGAGGACGAGGAAGACCAGCAGGACGAGGAAGAAGAGGTAGAAGTGGAAGAGGAAATGAATCACGACGAAGATGACGATGCTCAATCTGAGGCAATGTCAGCAACTGAAACTTGGCGTGCCCACAGGGGGGTGATCCGTTCTGAAGGAACATTTCCAGATTTTGTCGATATCGACGCCGATACAGAGGAAGACGAACGTGATATGGGAGAATTTGGCGCTTCATTTACGCGTGGGGATTGGTGCACCCTTGCGAGGTTCATTGCCAAGAACCCCTGGGATGAGATGTTGCAAAAAGAGCGATGGCAAGCTTTTACCGAAACTGTGTGTGATCATTTCCAGGTGTCACGTTTTCTACTCATGTTTCCATAGCACGGCACTAAACGATCAGCCAAAGCATGGGCGGAATTTTACCGTAAACACGAAGCTGGTGCGATCCTAAAGATTTCGTGATATACTTGTTCTGTTGTTAACCAGGGTGTCACAGCGATCTTGAAATTGTCCAAGAGGTACTCACTTGGCTCCAGCAAGGATAAAAAAAAACGGCGTGGGCGATCATCGTGGCGAAACAAGCGGGAACCTTCACCGGAACTTGGCTTGGATGAAGATGGGGAGTATGAGACAGACCATGGGGACAGTTGAGCGCGAAACAAAATGAGCCTGGGCTGTTACAACATTATCTGTGCTTCTGTTATGTCCGCCGAGTGATACGCCTAGTGTAGTGCTTCGCGTGATACCAGCACCCTGTGTGCAGGTTGCCTGCCGATGGCACGTGGCTGCTATAAGTAGTCGGAGGTTGGGGTCACTCGAAGTTCGACTTGCCAACCATCTGTTCCATCTCCCTGCACACCCATACAGCATAATTGAACACTGACGACCAACCATGGATGAGGAATATGATGTGATTAAATCTAAGATCTGATAGCTCGTTACTTCCTGTTGCTGACTTGTCATCCAGGTCATCGTTCTTGGCACAGGTCTGACAGAGTGTATTCTATCGGGTCTACTCTCAGTCGAGGGAAAGAAGGTCCTTCATATAGATAGAAATGACTATTACGGTGGTGATAGCGCCAGCTTGAACTTGACGCAGGCGAGTTACGCGCCAACATCCATCGTTACTGCCGACAACGACTCACACACATCTAGCTCTATCGCAAGTTCCGGCCTGACCAGGCCCCGCCTGCGGAACTCGGCCGTGATCGCGACTACGCCGTCGATTTGATACCCAAGTTCATTATCGCATCAGGAGAACTCACTAGGATCCTTGTGCACACTGATGTGACACGTTATCTGGAGTTTAAGCAGATCGCAGGAAGCTTTGTTTATCGGGATGGGAGAATCTCCAAAGTCCCAAGCACAGAGCTGGAAGCTGTAAAGAGTCCTCTGATGGGCCTGTTTGAGAAACGCCGTGCTAAGAAGTTCTTTGAATTCCTGCAAAATTGGAAGGACGATAATCCGGTAACTCATCAAGGTGAGTGTACCAGTCTGGTTGGATGCAGCACATTGAACTTGTCGTATTAGGCATCGACCTCGATAGGGATTCCATGAAGACGGTGTATGAAAAGTTCGGTCTCGAACCTGGTACCCAGGACTTCATTGGTCATGCTATGGCCCTCTACCTTGACGACGAGTGAGCGTTTATGTGCAGGTAGACATACTCCTTGATAACAACCTCCTCAGCTATATTACGAAACCTGCTCGGCCCACTTACGATCGGATTATCCTCTACACTTCTTCGATGGCTCGCTATGGAAAATCACCCTACATTTACCCATTGTACGGTCTCGGAGAGCTTCCCCAATCCTTCGCGCGTCTATCTGCTATCTATGGTGGGACCTACATGCTTGACAAGCCAGTCGATGAAATTGTGACGGATGAGAGCGGCCAGTTTATTGGTGTACGCAGCGGAGACGAAACTGTCAAAGCCAAGCAAGTCATCGGTGATCCCAGCTACTTTGGTGCGGGTAAAGTGGCAGAGAGCGGAAAGTTACGCGTTATTGAAGACGGCAAGGTTGTTCGAGCGATCTGCATCTTGAAACATCCGATTCCTGGCACGGATGACAGTGACAGCGTCCAAATTATCATCCCTCAAAACCAAGTGAACAGGCGAAACGGTACGTATTACTTGTTGCGGCTCCGTATCGCCTAGCTCACCCTGTCGCAGATATCTACATTGCTATGGTCTCGTCTACTCACAACGTCTGTGCCAAGGATGTTTACGTCGCCATTGTTAGTACCCTTGTCGAGACGGACAATCCCGAGCTTGAAATTCTTCCCGGACTTCAACTTCTTGGACCAATCTATGACAAGTAAGATCTTTCTTTTCAAACAAAGACATCACTGACTATGTTATTTGTCGCAGGTTTGTGAACGTGAGCACGCTCTACACGCCTGTGTCCTTGGGAGAGGGCGACAACATCTTCATCACTCGTTCTTACGACGCAACCTCGCATTTCGAAACCGTCGTTGAGGATGTTCAGGATGTCTGGAAACGTGTAGTTGGTACGGACCTCGTACTGAAGAAACGGGAAGTGGAGGTGGAGAAGTAGCCGCTCAAGTGAAATATTCAGAGTGCATGCTTCAGCACTGTGTCATTATGAAGCCAATGGAATTGTATAAGCTACCCATGGAGCTATGCGTCGGTGAAAGCTATTGAAAAACATCCATGTCAAACTCTGGGACCTGGACATCATGTCTTGCCGATTTCATCAGGCTGCCGAGCCCAGCTTTGTGAGCAGCGAGATCACTTTCCTCTTTGATAGCCTCTCGTGCTACACCATGCGGAGAGAGTTCAGAGGATAGTGTTCTAGGCAGTATCATGGGCTCGACATCCATGTCAATCAAAATAGAAGATCTTCTGCGTAAGAATGGACTAGTAGCTGATGTCCGGCGTGGCGAGATCGGACTCGGTGGCCGTTGCCTTTGACTGGCATTGGTTGGTCGCTCAAAAGACCACGAACGGACAAGGTAAAGTGCTAGAGCGTGGCAACCTATGCAAGGTCATGTAAGTTGCACGGGCAGGGTAAAAGAGACAATACTCACCCATCCGGCAGAATACACGTGCGCATTGCAGGATGAAATTGAACTCTCTCCTTCCAGAGATCTCACTAGTTCCCGCAGTAGTTTGTAGCGTTTTGGATCGCAATTGAGAGAACAAGAGCGCAAGACTTGGGTCATCAAAATGTGGTTCACCGATTTCGAGGTTCTGCATTCCTAGAGAATCGGCCAAGTCTCGCAAGGGAGTCTGGGAAGGGATGAGGAGACCGTCAATACCAGGGACGACTTACCAAGAGTATCCTGACAGACAAATCTCTGCGCCGCAACAGCCAGAACGCCCAGCTTCCTAACCACCTGTTACCTTCGCGAAAAGCAATAGGTAATACCGTGTTATTCAAGATGTCGCGCAATACTTGTCCATCGTTGCCTTCGATTACCCGTGCTAGGGCTACAGCGAGTTGGAAGTCAGACAGCTGCTTGAGACAGACGTTTACTGCATCTTTGAGGCTTCCTCCTAAAAGGAAAAAGGCGGCTGCATATTCTAAGCCGAAGTTGTCAGCAGCATGTTGTAACCGCATACACTCACTCACCAAATCGTTGTTTGCTCAACAAAGCATAAGCGTTTTTCAGGGCAGCGGTCTTCCAGCGCGGCTGTGTGAAGTCGTTGGCAAGGAACTTGAGCATTATTACCTGCTCCTTATGCCATGCGGCTTGACGCCACAGTCCATGCACCAACTTCACTTTTCCCAAAGCGAAGTAGAAGAGCGAACATGCAGTAGGGTCTCGGTTGCCATCTGCCATGTATTCGTTTCGAGCAATGACTTCCATGTGTGATTTCTGTCAACTATCTTTATGGCAGCACCCCCGACAATCATGCAAGGGACCTCACCATCGTGTCAACCGAGGTCAGCCAGATAAATACACCAAGGGCTCGCGCGTCCGACCACAGCATCTTCCCATTACAAGCGGCGGCAGAGGTGGCCAACAATAAGTCCTGGCTTTCACTATGGAATGCCCAGATCATATCCCTGTATCGAAGACGTTTTCTCCAGCCCGTTTGAAGAGGGATGCCACCACCCGAGCGAGGACTTCCGGGGTCCGACGCAATCCTACGGTTTAAGATGTAAAATGATCGCATGGACAGCACGTAGCGGAGCCCATTTGCATCTAGTGCTCGTCTCTGCTCATCGATCTTCCATAATAAAGAAAAAAATGAGCGCAGCCTTCGGTGAGACTAGTAACTCACCTCCAACGTAGTCTGCACGAGAACGATAAGGTGTGCATGCTCATTTGGTGAAAGATGAGGGAGTGGATGCATTTCCAGCTGTTCTATAAGTGATTCTACCAGAGATCTAGAGAAAACTTCATCTACGCTGTGACAAAGTCAGATAAAGTTTCGTTAGTAGAGGGTAGAGATACGCTCACGAGTTCAATTGTTCGGAGGACCCGAACAGCAGGCCATAAGACCTCGCAGGCCTTTTCGTCTTGAAAAGCTTAGAAAACATTTCCACGCATTTAGCGATAGCATGAACTTACGAAAAGCGATTGCTCTTCTTGCAAGTAGTCTTCTACACCAAACGGCTGCCAGTGAAAGGCCATTTCTCCCCTTGTGGCCCGCCAAAGGGAAATGGTGATTCGCTTGACTAACGATATTTTCCCTGGACAGTGAATATTAGGTTAGGCGAGTAAAAGGAGTGAGAGGCCCTTCGCACCCCACAGAAGACATTGCAATAACATTTGAGGGTGATAATCGGGAAGAGGACCATTAATCCTGGCGACATGCACAAACAAGCTTTCGGTCGAGGAATTAGGTTCGTAAGACTGAGTCTGGCCATAGAGAAACATGTGATGTCCAACCCCCACTAGCAGTGTGCCATTTGCGAGCCAAATCGAATCACTGATGGTGTAGGGGGTATATCTGGATCCGTGGGTTTAAGAGTCAACCTACGCTAACTCCTGGGAAGACAAACCTTCCAACTTCAATCTTGAAACATATAGCCCATGCAGGATCGTCACCGAAATATGTTTTACGTTGTTGGCATAGGAGCTCGACATGATGGGCAAAACCAACAGCCAGTATCGACTGGTTGTCCGGAGTTGACGTCCAGTCAAGGTCATAGATAGGTTCGGATGCACTTTGGACTGAAATGAGGGCACCTCCTAGAAGGGTAAGTGTTGTGCTCACCTGAATATCCTTTGATACTCGAGCCCGGAAGCAAATTCTGATTCGTTAGAATCCCAAACGGTCAACTCCTGCCCATCGGGATGGCCGGAAACTGATAGTGCCGAGTGAACAAGATAATGCACGAACTGCACAAACGAACGATACCTAGCACAGACTTCTTCGCTGAGCTGCAGCTTGCCATCCTGAAGTCGCTCCTACCAGTCCTTACTCTTCCTGTACATCTCCATCTCGGGTTCGTACCATGTTCCAAGGTCCAAAAACATAATTCCCCGTCATTTGAGACGCTTAGTATGTCATCGTGTTCTTCTAGAGTGGAAGCCTTGCTCCATGCCATGGGGTCAACTGGAATCAATAACTTCGGTGGTCGCAAGAGCGGAAGGCTATTTTTAGAATAGAGTACGAGGGTCGGATGAGGGGAATTAGAAATGTGGATGTGAAAAATGAACTTGTCTTCTGTCAAAGCAATGATGGATTCGTGTTCTCGTCTAGACGGTGCCGAGAAAAGGTGCGAGACACGAGGAAGCCGGAGGGTGGAAGGAGGAATCGAATGAAGGGTCAAAATGGCATTTTCAATCGAGTAAGTAGCAACAAGCCTCCCTGTCGCCAGGCAGTTGAGGTTTGACCATGCGCTAGGGATAAATTACACTCACCACCGTCCAAGACCACCACCTGATCAGCGGAGGGCCATGAACCGAGACGAGCTAGATTATGCCCCCCGTCGGTTTCCATCCACGTCTCGCCGCCGTCAACACGTACAATTGCAACCCCTCTCCCTGCTGGGGTCCTAACAAAGCGCAGTATTTTACTTTCTTCCAAGGGGACTTGCTCCGGTCCTGCAGCAATCAATTGGAAGGCATCGGCTCGCGCATTGAATAACGTGGCGGCAGCGATATTGTATGTACGCAGCGGTGGTGTGGTCACCATGGTCAAGTTTGCACTCTCATTGGACGACAAGAGATAGAGATTCAAGGGAGGCGGAAACAGGGTCCCTGGAAGCGACTGCGAGATGACGAACTGTCGCAACAGAGTAGGTGGTTTACGATCAATATTCTGGGATCTGGTTAGGGATACCCATTTCGTATGCGCAAGGGACACTCACTGCCACAGCACTCAGCAGCAGAGAGCCATCTGCTAGAACCCGCAAGAACAAATCCCAGTCCTCGTTCTCGATATCTCTTAGCCTAGATATCTCGCTATTGTTAGCTTCTGACACATCCAGTATTGTTTTGATAGCTGGACCTATAACTTCTTTGTCCAACCAAATTATCTCTGACTGGGGAGGTGGCATGGATTGATATGCAATCGGACGTGCGGAAGAAAGGATGTCGACTGAGAGGTGTAATTGGAGTCGTTGTGGTGAATCGACAACGGGGAGAAATATACGTAGTACCGAGTCCGATGTAACGGTAAACAGTGTAGGGTCACCACTTTGAACGAGAGATGGGCAGGAGGCGCAAAACTCTGCACATGTACGAACCTTCGAGAAAGTGGGGAATATCGCCAGACGAGAGACTTGACAGGACGCGGATGTGGCAGGTCTTGGGATTGCCGACCAGAAGTAGTGGAGTACAACCTAACCCGATTGTCATCCTGACGTCATGCTGAGAAAAGACCCGTAGAACAAGAACAAAAGCATACAGAGGATGTGGTAGCAATATATGTCAGCATTGGGGCGAGCTTGGTGAGAGAAGGCGTGACGACACTAAGATTGCCTGGCGAGTGAGGCGAATCACAGAATCTACAAGAGGCACACACCAAGTAGCCCACTTCTTGCTCCACTTGAGGAGATCGTTCTCAAGAATCAATGTATATACTGAGAGGCTACTTTGGCTACCGACTGCGAGTAGACCTGAAATAAGGTTGGGCGAGCACACACTGTGGTCGGATGTGAAATTACCGGAACGGCAATCCAAGGAGGTAACAAGGTCCCCGTCAGAAAGGACCAAGGACGAGTGGATACGCCAGGTATCCGTCTGAACATCGGACATGGACCACGCCGCAATGTGCGTGTTTATGGAAGCCACGATCTACACCCAAGCGCGGGGATCATGATCAGGGGAATGACTTGGTGACGGGTTGACGTACTATTTTCATGGCAGGGTCAACGGCGATGCAAGAGACACGTTCACCTATGGTTTGTAGACCAGGAAATACCTCCTGAAAGGCGAGAACGCGGATAAGCTGCAGACTGGCTGCATTGAGGAGGACGATGGCGTCTGCAGACGAGTACAACTGGGGGCGTCTGAGACGCGTTGGGAAAGACGAGGTGTGCACCTACGAGGAGGGTAGCATGAGGGAGGACGAGGTGCTGGAGCGGCCCAGACGGAGCGCCGGTGAATGTCCTGAGGAGGTCGAGCATGGCCGCCGTCCGTAGCAGTCACTTGCTTATATACCACGCCGTCAACTCCTTTTCGCAGTCCCGCCATGCGGCTCTGTGTCCCTCTCCTTGCACTCATCTTCTCCGCTGCCGCCGACCAGCTGTCGTGGCAGTCCAAGCCAAAGACCCTCGTCGACGTCCTCAGCAACGACCCAGATTACTCACTTCTACTACCTCTCCTCCAGCGCGCCCGTCTCATACCAACTCTGAATAAGCTCAACGGAAGCACCTTCTTTGCTCCCACCAACGACGCGGTCAAGCGCCATGCAGACAAGAGTGCCCTCTGGCAGAGCCTTCTTTCTGACCCGCACACGCTAGTGCCCGATAATGTTCAAGAACAACTTAGACAGCAGCTCTTCTACCACATCCTCAACTACTCGCTCACTGAACTCCCAGAAGATTCGTCCCCAAAGACGCTCGAGACTCTCCATTACCCTCAGTTGCCATCCGATTCTGCCCCTAAGGACCCACCATCCTCTCCGTGGTTCCCCATACCGCATGGGCTCCTGGGCAACCACCCGCAGCGTCTCCGCCTCGCTTCACGTGATGACTCAATCTGGGTTGGTGTAGACGCCTCTGGTAATGGCGGCGCAGAGCTAGTCAAAGGAAGCGTAGAAGCAACTAATGGCATCGTGTACGGCATCGCCGACATTCTTGAACCACCCGCAGACCTTGGTGAGTAGCCTTATACTATGTCACCCCAATACATTTACACATCTGCCAGCAACTCTCGTGGGCGGCCTTGAGTCGCTTTCTTATTTCCAGAAGGTGCTAACCCCGGAACTTGAACAATTCCTCAGTTCCACGTCGGAACTTACCGTATTCATGCCACTCGATTCAGCATGGGAAGCTCTAGATCCTCTCGAACGACTATATTTGGAGAGTGACTTTGCGGCAGACGACCTTCGCAACATTCTGGATATGCACGTGGTCTCGCAGTCCGTGAGATGGACGGACTCGTTCAAGTCTTCCACTGAGAGTGTGTAAAGCCTGATCCTGTTTCTTGTGTCCGTCTGATTTTGCAGCCAGTGACGACTAAGTATGGCTCCACTCTCGAGGTCACAGTCTCTGACGAAGGCACAACAATATCCGGAGCGGAACTTGTCCAGCCAGATATTTTCGCCAGAAATGGTGTCCTACATCTCGTGTCTTCCTTACTCGTTCCGCCAGGTGCTCTTCAACTGACACCAGAGAAATACCTTTTGACACTGAGCTGCACCTCCTTCGTGTCACTTCTGCACTCAGTTAATCTGGAACATCTCATCAACAATACCGACAATCAGTACACGATCCTTGCGCTTCCTGACGAAGTGCTTTCCCTTTCTACCTATGGCTTGCCTGCGTCGGGTTCATCTGACCTCAAGCAAATTCTACAATATCACTTCCTTCCTGGCCTCTGGAAACCTGACAAACTCAGCAGTGATATGTTACTTGAGACTGAACTCCATGAGCCGGGATTGGATGATGGCCGTCAAGTTATATATGTCGATGTCAATGATGGGGAGGAAAAGGATGAGGAAGTGCGACACATCGGATTCGGCGGCGCAGGCATCATTGGCGATCACGGTAGGCGAAGTCAAATTATGTTCTCGCCATTCATTGATATTTTTTGTAGTGGAACTCGACAACACGATCATCTACTTAATTTCGCGGCCGCTTGATCCCCCCGTTGACCCTCTCCAGACGGCGTTACCATCCTTGGATCTCTCTTCTTTTCTTGCGGCCATCTTTTCAACTTCGCTCGCAGATGTAATTAAAAAGATGCCCCGAACGACGTTCCTCATTCCGCAAAACGACGCTTTCAAACATCTTGGCCTGTTGGTCAGCGATCACTTACTTGCTGCATCTTCTAAGCAAGATCTGGAAAACGTCATTCTCCATCACATCATCGACGATGTCGAATATGCGAAGAGTCTTGTAGACGGCAACCAACGCACTTTCGCTACTTTGGAAGGGTCTGATCTACAAGTGGAGCGCGCTAAGCACGGTCGCGTCACGATTAGCTCCAGTGGAGGTTGGGCTGGCATGAAAAGCGCATTATATCCGAGAAACATGCTGACGGACACTGGCGTCATACACGAGGTGTCAGACTTGTTGATCCCTCGGTCGGTGGAGTTGAACATTGGAAAGCTGATGAAAGCGGGAAAGGCAACTACTATGATGAATGTGATGACGAAGGCGGGATTTGAATGGGTTCTAGATGGGTCCTTACCGCCTGAAGGTTCGGAATGGGCAGACAGTGGACTTGGCAGGGGAACCTGGACTTTGCTGTGTCCCACGGATGACGCTTTCAAGAAACACAATATGACACAGATACTCGAAGATTCCCATGCACTACGCACGATCGTCAGCCAGCATCTAATCCCGACCTCTTCATCACCTCCCTCCTCCGGTTCGATCAGTATAATGGATATACTTAACAGCAACCGACCATTGCCGCTTGACCAGCTTGGCACTTATTCAACATTGTTGTCGCCGACTTCTGCGTACGGCGACATCGTCTTCAAGGAAATGGAAGACAAAACGGCAGAGTACATGGTCGGAATCAAGAACGCACGAGGGACGGATGGAAAAGCCGATTGGGCACGTGTGTTGAGTTGGGGCCGTACCACAACCGGGATTGGGACTGGGGGAGTCGTTCAGATCGACCGGCTCCTGGTCCCTTATCATCCGCCATGGTGGATCGAGTTTGGCCCACCATCCTTTGTGGGAGTCGTCGGTGTATTGCTTATATGTTTATTCTTCTATGGAGTTCGCATCTTTTGGAACAGGGACTCGACGGAAGCTACCTATGAACCAGCTGGGGGCTTTGGTCGGGACTTTGATGACTCGTAGCGCATAGAGTTCAGACATGTGTATGATGATATGTTTTGCTATTACCATATGGAAATACTGATCAAGTGAATCATATGACAGTTGCTGCAACTAGGTTCACGATACTTGTGATTCTTCCCTGATACTCACCATGGTCAGTATTGCACCGACTAATGCGTATCAGTGCTAATCACTTCTCCGCCAGAGTAGTGAGGCACCTTCCGTCGAGGAGACAGCTAAAAACTCGGCTGTCGAAAACGTCAAAGCATTCGTCGCTGGAGGATTTGGCGGCGTGTCAGCGGTGCTTGTGGGTGAGAGATGGTGATTCGGGCAAGCTCTTCGTGACGCTGACCGTCAAGGCAAGGCCACCCCTTTGACCTTACCAAGACACGTCTCCAGACTGCTTCTCCCGGGCAATACAAGGGCGCGATCGATGTTGTTCGGCAGACCATCGCTCGAGATGGCGTCACTGGGTGAGTGGTAATGGTCCGGAACCTCCTGTATGTTCGCTCACGCGTTCTTGACCTCGTAGGTTGTATAGAGGCATGGTCCCTCCGCTCCTTGGTGTCACACCCATCTTCGCTGTTTCTTTCTGGGTATATCGCTTTCTTCCTTTCCATGTCTGAATGATAATCCAATCGCCCCAAGGCCTACGATGTTTCCAAGCAACTTATCTTCGCTCTAACCCCAAATAGGTCGAATGAGCGACTTTCTAATGTAGAACTCGCCACCGCCGGGTTCCTATCGGCCGTACCGACAACTTTGGTCACAGCGCCAGTAGAGCGGGCAAAGGTTTTACTGCAGGTATGAACATGTATTTATGTCCTGTCTTCCTTCCTCAGCAGAGGTAGGTGCAAGGTCAAGGGGCTTCAAGCACTCAGTACAAGGGTGTCTTCGATGTAATGAGACACCTGTACAAAGAAGGAGGTATGCGAAGCATCTTCCGTGGAACAGGTGCCACACTTGCTCGTGATGGACCTGGGAGTGCTGCGTACGATGATTCGCTCCACGGCTCTAACTGAGTTGATGACAACCGAATTTAGCTACTTTGCCGCGTACGAGGTCACGAAGAGGATGTTGACGCCAGCTGGGTCGTCAGTCTCCGAACTCAATCTCGGCGCCATTATCTTGGCCGGTGGAACGGCAGGAGTTGCGATGTGGTCTTTAGCGATACCCCCCGATGTTCGTGTGACCTTTCTTGTGCCATGTTGAGACATTGACAAGTTGCAACAGGTGCTCAAATCGAGGTTGCAATCTGCTCCTTCGGGCACATATTCTGGTTTCTTTGATTGTCTGCGAAAGACCGTGGCTCAAGATGGTGTCGCTGCTCTCTGGAAAGGGTTTGGACCCGCCATGGCAAGGGTGAGTGTGGCATCGCGTATCGTATCCTAAGAGTTACTAACAGGCAGTGTACTCTAGGCATTCCCCGCTAATGCTGCCACTTTTGTATGCGATTTTTATTGTTCAATTGCAAATGCTGATTCAACTACGCAGCTCGGAGTTGAAGCATCGAGAAAAATTATGGATAATTTGTTCTAACCTTGCCAATCAGGTTTACCTGTGATCCCATCGTTACCTCGAAAGCGAATACCGTTAACTTGGCGCTTGAGATAGATTATGATCAGTGTTTCGATATGTTGTTCTGCTTCTTGCTTGTATGATCCTCTCACTCAGAGCGTACCAGCCGCTGCGTGTTGCTATGCAGCCGCCGTACGTAAGTGGTGTATGGTGCAGGCAAAAGGTGCCCGATTTATCACCGCCGAAAAGCCGTCCCTTTAGCCTTACGACATCGGTTGTGGTAGAACCAGTTACCCCGCAACTTGAACATTCTTGTAATTTCTCCCTCTCACTGGTTCTCGTGGTGTACTGCCTGAGTTTGGATGTCGAAGCAAGTTGCGGCGAAGAATCCTAGGTCCACGCGTACCGGACATCAACGAGCACTGTCTGCGTCAGAGTGAGAGTCTTCCTCGCACTGAGTTGGTGAGCCATAGGTTGACCGTTCATCCTAGAATAGCACGCAATGCGAGGAACTTTGAGATCTGGTCAACGTGCCAAAATTGCGAGGAAGCTTCCTTTTCGGATATTCCTGACGAATTCATGGGTGATGTTCACGAGGTCTTCAACATCCGTGATCGGGTGTCCAAAGCTTGGCTAGACAAGGTCTTTTTGTTCGTCACGTCGGCTGGAGAGTTGCTTACTCGAATGTACCATGACAGAAGTCTGCTGCTAGATGCGCCGGTAGTGAGGGATTTGCCGGCTTTCTAAAGTCGGCCTTTCGCGCGGCACCTCACCTCTTTACGAACAACCTAAGAAATCGGGATGAAGAATTGATGGAGGAGATATTCGTGGTGTATCTCGCGTGGAAAAGACTCCGCAAGATGAGAGCCAGTAACGAAAGATGGTCGGAAGCCGACTATGTGGCAAGTGTGTGCGTCTTGACGCTCGCGAGCCCTTTGCAATCGCTGACAAGTTAGCCAGCTATAACGTCTTTCGCAGTCCTGCCATTAGGAACAGTATATACAGGTCATGATTTCCGCTCTTTATAACGAAATTGTCTCGAACTCACAGGGAACAGGGTGCAATGCTCGATTTCTCTCCCCCAGCCGCTTGGGGGTGTCGCAGACGATGCCTCCCGCGTTGTGAACACCAAGACGGCTACCCCCGACTGTGCAGTGTTCCTTCCCGCGGCGCTGACGCGCCCTCTGTCTCAATCCGCGAAATCACCATACAAAGTTCTCAAGAATCTCCCCGCAATTGCGAAAGCTGGGACTGCCGCCAAGGGATCCTCTTTCCGGTATCAGAGCACGCCATGTACGCAGCCCCCTGATATGCCCGGGTTCGAGTTCGTGAGCAGCTTTTGGGAGGACAAGAAGCCGGTGCATACCTTTCTCGATGATGCGTATCGTCAGAATCGTATTGCGACGGCGTCCGCTGTCCGTCATCTTCACTCGCTCAACGTCAACAGCCCTGTCATTGGCCTCATTTGGGCAAATGGGACTGTGCGAGCACACATTGACTGGTGCGAAGTGGTGGATGGACAGCCCGTAGGTCTTTCCGAGTGTTTGATACCAGATAGATCAAACATTAAGATTTTTCATCAGAATGTCATCTCGGCACCGTATTCACGTGCTGAAGACCCAGTGTCCGACAAGCCATTCCATGAATGGGATTTGGATGATCCGAGTGACATCCTCGAAGTCTATTTTCTGGTCCGTAATATCGATGAATGGACTTGTGGTCGATTCCACGACCGGGTTGTCCAAGGTGTGAACCACTTGGTCGAAAGCATTACTTTGAAGGACGGAACATATCAATCCTGGAAATGGGCATCGCCTGGCTTGGCTTTGAAAGTGCTGAAAGAGAATGTTGTCACTTCTTTCACCTCCACCTCGTCAGGATCGCCTCCGTCCAAGAAGGAAAAGCGCCGGCGCCGACGACGGTCGAGTTAGGGATTCGACATTCTCCTGTAAACTATACTGTCACTACAAGGTGCTTGTTTAAATTCCTTTGCTGCGCCTATTTCCAGGTGGAAGGATTCGAGTGACCGCCTCTCGAGCCCTCCACTTTCGAGGCATGGGCCAGATCACAACGGATAAACACGGGCATGTCTGCCTGCGATCTTCTTACAAGAGAATGGAAAAAAAGCTGCAACGGCCGAAAACGCTGAAGAGAACAGAACTAACATACGCAATTGCAGTAAGTGTGATGATGATAATGGCATTGAAGAGACGGGCTTACAGGAGTTTCTTGCATTTCGCTTGCTGTGCGCCAATCTCGCTGCATCGTCTGCCTTGGACTATTATCGACACCTTGGCTGACAGATGTCGTCTCCTGCTACCTCCAGCGCTACTTGCGTCAAGCCCCTCCGGGCTGGACTGAGACGAAGCCTTGTGTGGGACAGCAAAACCGGCCATGATAGGTGGGGATTTGAAGTGGGGAATGGTCTCAAGGATGTTACGCGTATCTGGGACCGCCTGCCCAGGCACGGTGCGGTCCTATTCATCTTCGAGGCTACGCAAGAGGGCGTGGCAGACAAGTCATATTATCTCTTTAACGGGCTGGCGTGTACATTGTGTGATTTCAAGTTGAAAGTGTTAGAGGAGATCGGGAGAGTCATCGCAAAGTCCACAGGAATACTTGGACGGCTTGACGGGCCTGGCGGATCCTGGCTCCAAGGCAGGAGATGCACATTGCTGCCCTAGGATCGAAACCATCCCAGGAGGACGGTCGAGTGAGTCTAGGAGATCCAACGTTCTCTTTTACCGCCGCTACTACAACTCAAGCTCGTCGTTTAGATATTCTACACTGTCTATTTCCAAGCGGAAGGAATTTTAGTGACTGCCTCCGCCCACCTCTCGAGCCTCCCCACCTCCCGGTCTTCGATATACGAGAGGCCAGAACCAGAACGTACCTCTTCCTGTTTTAATCTCGTTTCTGCATCACACCAGAATAGCATCCACGAACCCATGCGCACGTGTCCCGTGCTGCGTTCAAAGTACCACTTATTCACCGGGTTATTTGATCGGCTACGCCACACGAGATCTCGTCCTTCTCCCTTGCCTTGTTTACCGCCATTTGGATTGATGGAAAAGGGATGGCCGAGGCCATACGACTCATCGTGAAGGGCAACCCAAAGAAAGTCGACTGTGCCATCGCCCTGATGGCTAGGCAAGACGGCGAACTTGTCCAAATAAGAGATCGGGGGCGAGGATGAACCAGGAACGGACTCATTGGTGACGATAGCCGCGCCGATGTAATCCCCGGCGACGATGACAAAGTCAAGAGAGGATTCTAGTCGTTTATAAAAGGCGTCCGTGTCCAGTGTCCGCTGAAAGGATGTTTGGAGCAAGTGGTTCAGCTTAGCCTTGTCGATGTGGGTCAGATCACGGATGACCTGTATGGGTTGACCCCGACGAATAAGTGTGGGCGTGTTCGCGGTCAGTTTGCGATTTCCTTGCAAGAGAGCATGGGGGAGACTGGAGGAAACGGCGGGCTTGTTGGTGATCAAGTTTGCTATGAGTGAACTTTGGGAGCGATGGGAAACCATGATCGCGGACGAGGTTGGGGGCATGTAGGAAAGGCATGTGTGTGCGAGTGCTAAATTTGATAGGGCAGAGGGCCGATCTTTGAGCCAGGCAGGATCGAATGTATCGCGGATATAGTCAAATTCAGACGTGAGGTTTATCAGGAGGTGAGGATATCCTGAACGTGCGTAGGATGGTACGCCGCCTTCCCTGTTGATGATCATCAATCGCATGGGGGTGAGGTTGATGTCTTCCGAGTAGTCTGCATGGGGATCGGGTAGGTTGGACCGTGAGTCTAGGGCAGCGGCCTCTGTCATGCCGCGTGCAAGGGCAGCCACGATGTCATTAGCGCTGACACGGGCAGAGCGGCAGAATGAATCTAGAGTAAAGGGAGGAATGACAGGGATTTCTCCAGCGCGGAGGGCCGAGCGGATGGGGGCGAGGTCGTGGGGAAAGATGTGGGCCTCGGGGATGGGGATATGATGGATGGGTCTGTCTATATCGCCTGGTTTGGGACCGAGGCGGACGAAGGCGCCGAGGAGAGGACGTGCTTTGGCACCCTGAGCTTCGAGGGCGGAAACGACACGGTTGGACTCCTCTCTGATGGCAGCGCGTTCGCGGTCGTCGCCTCTGGGGAGGTTGTCGTGCTCGATGACGATGACGCTGACCAAGCCGAGTTTTTCTAGGTACACCATGCCGCGGGAGATGCTCTCGAGCTGTCTGTCGGTGAAGGGGCCCTGGAGCTTGACGAGTGCGGTGCGACAGTAGACGGGATTGAGGATAGAAGAGACGACGCGGGTCGTTTTAGGCTCTGAGGGGACGGTGTTGGCCTGGGTGTGAGAGGTGGGGCGGCGAGGGGGTGGCATGAGACGGCGATGGATGCGAAAGTCTTCCAGATAGGCTTTTGCGTCGCGAAGGGAGGGGTTTGCGTTCAGGATGGAGAGGAAGAAGTCCTGTGGAGAGGGTGAGCGAGAGAGGGGGCGAGGGTGGAAGTACTTGCGCGCTTGGAGCGATTTGAGTCGTCGCCTGGGGGGGATGCGAGGGTGCGGAGGAGCCTTGTGAGGCGTGGTGTGGTGGGGGAAGGCATTGGAGTGCTGGAGGGCAGAGCTGAGAATTTAACATGTTAAGGAGATGGCGAGCTGTATTTGCTGTGGGTCACTAATCTAAGTTCAAAACGACAAAATCCGAAACTGGCGCGAGAGTGTCTGCGGTGCCATCAGCAGCGCTCATCAGCAAGACCGCAGGGAGACTCACGTCGACGAGGACTACGCCGTCCTCGCTGCACATCGCCTCCGTAAACACGCCCCCCTCTGGCAGCGCCCGCCGCACAACCCGAAACGGCAGCGACGTGCACACCTCCTCCACGAACACCTCCCCGCTCACCACACTCTCGTCCTCGACGTACACAGCCCCCTCCCGCCCCCTCAGCCCGAGCTGGTTAAAGTCCCACACCTCCAGCGTCCCCCTCTCTTCCCTGCTCATCCCACTGAACCGTGTCCCAAATACATAGCACACCCACACGTGCGAGTGCGGCGCGTCCGTCATCATTCGCGTCCACCTCGGTCCCCACTCCCTCCACTCGAAATCACGTCCACGCTCCCCTTCCCCAACCGTACCAATACACTCCAGCAGCGTGCTCGACAGCACAAACAGATCGATCGGCGTTATCTCTTCCCCGTGCATAACCCATATCGTCACAACATACAGCCTGGGCCCACTCCCGATCGAAAACGGCACCCCAAGTCTTGCATCCGGCGTCCACCCCGCACTCGGGTCCGACCGAATCAAGAAACTCAGCACATGCACCCATGGGTAGCACGCCGGGTACAAAAAGGCACACACATACTCCACCTGCTCAAGTTCGATCCGCGTGCCCCTGTGGGACTCCATGTCTACCACCAACAGCCGAGGCTGTCCCGCGTTAGGCCCACTCCCCCCTAATCCACCTACCAGAATGAGCCGTTCAGTAAGAAATGCAAACGCCATCAGGCTGGCACTGTACGTGTTCTGAATCAAACCCAGCGTCAGCCCACATAATACAACCCCCCCTTGTCTCACCAGTAGTGTCTCCCCTGTCTGCCAATTCCATATCACCAGCTCCGATGAGACAACTCCATGGCTAACAAATTGCACAGCAACACGTTCTCCGTGCACCTGGACCATAAATGTCAAGTTCCCAGTCCGCGCGTCCACATCGTGCACGAGCACAGGCGATTTGGTCGCCAATGGGTGCACTTTCCCCGTCGTAAGCGAGCGTATGTGTATCGACGTCTCTCTCCGCAGATTGTATACACCCTGTCTGCAAAGGAGGTCAGCACACCACCCCCACTGGACAAAGATAGCTCACTGGATAACCGGCCGTGCAATGAGGATAAGGAGATCTTGAGCCGGGTCCAGTGTAAAATCCCGCAAGATAAGGTCCAGCTCAAGCGACCACACGTGCTCTTCAATGCCACGGTAGTGGGAAGGGAGGCGACGAAACACCAGCCCGCATCCGCTCGCCTGCGTGGATTGAGCCAAGACGCCGCCATAGAGTTCATACAACGACCCCTGCATCATGTGCACATCCTTGAGCCCAGTCCATTGCAGGCTCCGCCACGCAGACTGGCTGTTCCGGAGCATCGTCAAGCGATCTGCGTGACCCAAGACACCAGGAGGACCATTTTGCAAGCCAGAGAGAGCGAGGTCAATGGTGTACTGGCAAGATGCATTCTGCACGATTTTGTGAAAGAGATGGCACACCTAGAATGACTGCAATGTAATTGAAAGAGGGTGGCAAGGTAGGCGCACTCACGAGGCCACAGGCGAGCAAATCGCGGTATCCAAGAAGGGAGAAAACCTGGATGATGATCTCGGCGGGGACGAGGTCGAGCATGGCAGGGTACAAAGTTGTGATACACAGTAGAAGACGTAATTAGTATATGAGCACGTGATCAGATGACCTCTGCGCAACTTGCCACCCACTTCGCACTGAACCCCAATGTCGTCCAGAAACGCCCCGCCGCCATCTACAAAGGTAACCTGTCTCTTGCATCCACCATCTCCCCCATCTCAACCCCCGCCAGTTCTACCAAGAGGACATCGTCCGGCGCACTGCTTCCCCGGGCGTACATGGCGTTGTCCTGGTGAGTCTCGTTTCATCTTCATCTCCACCCCTCTCACCGCCCCTCTCAGCGCTGTTGGCACGATGCCGACGATGTTCCTCTTGTTCCAACCCCCCTCATGGATCCCCTCATGCGCCCCCTCACCCGCGGCGAGGTTGGCGTCTCTTTCTTGCCCGGTGGCCTTCGCGAGATCGTCTCAGAATCAGAATACGAGCTCGTCGATCGCACGTTCCAGCCTGGGGATTACTGCAAGCGCAGTCTCGACGACGTTCGTTCCGGTGTCGTGGTGGGCACCCACGTACACGCCAGGCTCGTACACGCCCTCAGCAGCGAGCCTCTCGAGGGCTGGAGAAACGTCAAGGATCTTCGTCACACATCTATCGCCAATGCAGGAGACTATGTCGTATATGATGATTGGATAGGGCAAGTGAGGAATCTCCATGCTCTACCTGTCCATGATACAATGCTGACTCCTCCATCCAGGTCATCGAGGTACGCATCTTCGCCACCTTCCGTGTCACTTGTTCATTCCCCCAGCTTTTCGACGAACTCGTCATCTCAGCATCGGGCACCCTTGTCCGGGTACCGGAAATAAGCTCGCGCCTCACCATCGGGGACAAAGGACTTGTATGTTGTGCCATCTTTGATGCCATAGACTACTTATTTGAGGTTTCATCTAGGATATTCTTCCGCATCCCCTTACTTTTCACGGCATTCACAGCGCGTGTCAAGGAATACCATTGCCAACAGCGAATGACACTGTCGTTGATCTCCAGCATACCGTGTTGGCCATTTGTTGGTTAGCATTGAATCAGACAGTACGACTACTCATTTTCTTGCTGTCTATTCTGACTCGAGTTCCTAGCTTGATCGTAATGCTGCTCTGGAAAAGCGACGCCCCGACCGATTTTGGCATGGACAAGAGCTCACAAAGCTCAGGGTGCTAAAAGCAAGATCCGGCGACATTCGTGTGGGTGACAAAGTGATCCTTCCCGATGACGATACTGTCCCTGTTGTATCGCTTGAAGCCGGGGGTAACAAGATTGACAGCCGCACTCTGTGTGTCCAACAAACTCGGACAGCCGTGACTGTCCTATGGCAAGATGGCTTGAAAGAGACATTACCGTCCACGGATCTGATTCCGTACTTGAATGTCGACGAATATGATTGCTGGTCTGTATCGGACTCCTCGTCAAGTGGGTGTCTACTCAACATTTTAACAGGCCAGGCGATCATGTGCTATGGAAGAATGAGGATCAAGAACGTGTAGCCATAATCCAGTCCGTCAACTCCACAGACAGAGTTGCTGTCATTCGCTGTGCAGACACGGGTGCTCTGGAAACGGTATCTGTTTTAGAACTTGATCCGAATGGCACAGGAGACACGAGTCCTGATGCGTTACATGCCCACGGTTTCGGAGTACGACGAGGCGACTCGGTTTTTATACATCCAGTGGGTACTACCAATGGATTTGCGTCTCCACGGGTTCCCAAGATCGGTGAGATCGAGGAATGGGTTCGCGAACCACCAGTACGAGCCGATGGAGAACTTTGTGGATGGAGACGCATCATGGCTGATATAGGAGCGACGATAGCGTCCAAGCGTAATACCCACCTGCTGCCTCTCTTCGACGTTTCACTTCCCAGCACGGATGATAACTCTCTGTCTTGGTTTGGAGAAGTTACTGAGGTGTGTTCCGGAGATCTCTACATGCTTTTACCTAACTAGGGTTATAGCTCCGTCTGGATGGCTCCGTGGAAGTAACACACCCAAACGCGGATGTGTCTGTTTTACCTTTGGAAAGATTAACCAGGCTGTATGATAGCCTAGAGCAGATTGAGGATGATAGTTGGGAAGATGATATTTCGGAACGCGACTCAAACGAAGAATACTCGGAGGGTGTCTGGCTTCAAGATGCAGAAGGTGTATGGCGATATGAGAAGAATTCTGACGACGATGAGTGGGAGGAAATGGACGATGAGCCAGACGAGATGGAGGTTGACATTCCCTGGGCAGAAACTGAATCATCGCCAGGACTAGACGACGATTCGCTCAATCCTCCAAGTAGCGTCACACTGGATCTTGCGGACTCGATCTCTCCACTTCCTACGTCCCCTTCTACGTCTCCGGAGATGAGCCAAGAATTGGACATGGATCCCACTGCAAAGTATGCAGGTGATGCGGATAATGAATCGTCATGGAAACGATTTGAGATCCTGCCGTCCGCCCCTGTTGACCACGCTTTTTACTCCACATCCTCTAGTCAGCCTTCAAGGGCCTTTCTTGCTCGTCTGACCAAGGAGTATCGGGCTCTTTCTAATAGCCTACCAGGCGAGTGTTGAGCATGGCGTGATGTAATTGAGGCTGATCGCATTTTCCAGAGTCTATTCTTGTGCGTGCATATGAAGATCGTGCGGATCTTTTGCGGTGCTTGATCATCGGGCCAGAGAATACGCCGTATGAAGATGCACCGTTTGTCATTGATTGGATGCTGGACTCCAACTTTCCTCAGAGCCCACCCATAGCTCATTTCCTCAGTTGGACAAATGGTAATGGGAGAGGTTCGTACACTCTATTATGATTTATGTTGGCATGTGCTTACAGTATCGCCCAGTTAATCCGTGAGTGGACTGGACTGGAGCAAAGTCGCCTTGACCAGGTAGCTGTATATTCTAATAGGAATCTCTACGAAGAGGGTAAGGTCTGTCTGTCGATCCTGGGAACATGGTCTGGCGATCGCACCGAGACCTGGAACGCGTCAAGATCAAGTTTACTACAAGCGTTTGTCTCCATTCAAGGTCTCGTCCTAGTAAAAGAACCGTTCGTCATTGTGTATCCTCTTTTGCATCGTCTCAGGGGTTGTACAGGTGGTTTTGCGAGCCAGCCTATGAAAAGCTGAGAGGCACAGAAGAAGGCATTGTCAACAGGTTGTGCTTTCACGCGCCGAGGGTGTCGTATACTAACTTTTCGTAGCCGACTGTACAGCGAAAAGGCGTATGTCCTGTCGAGGGGATTTGTCCGTCGAGCGCTCGAGATTCCTCTTGGCAGTCTACAGCAGGAGATCGGCTGGCTGTATTACACCAAGGCACGGCTTGCCAAGGTACTCCGTGATGCACGGCAGCTAATCGAGAAGAGCAAGAATGAACCAAGCGAAGCCGACCAAGAGCTTGCAGTGCCCCGATTGACCACTGGCGGAATCATTACACTGGAGCGGACTTTGGGAAAGCTCCAAATATTGTTGGATCGGAAACAGGCTACAGGAAGTTGCAGTACGATTTAGTCGATCTATCATCTCTTCCGGTATGAAGTAGCAATATCTATGGGATGTTGTACGTTTTGCTAATATAGCAAAAGTGAAACGGTGAATATCGCCCCATGAGTACCAAATGATGCAACGTTCACAGGGGACTAACGACTAAAAATATGCCTTGTTGGATTGCAGAAAGCGCATACAGTAAGGAATGAAAACATGACGAACTGCCATCCAAAAATGGTGCAAACACAAGTGTAGTCCCCCCGCCCGACGATCAGATGGGACGAGTTCCATTCAGCACTGGCCCAGGAATTTGTTTTTGGGAAACGATTGTCCATAGTCACCTGTCCATGTGGTTAGATTCGGATTGGAGTACGCTTCCAAGTACCTTGAAATGATTGAGATCATGTTGCAGGGCCGTTGGGAAATTACTTACTGGTTAATGTAAGCAGCGGTAGGAAAGTCTTTCGGATCACAACCAATGTTGATCGAGTTCTTGGGTTGATAAACACGAATCCAATCTATCTTCATGATCGACGGAAAGGTGAGATCAGCAAAATCCGGTTGCTGAAAGTTTGGCGATATTCCCAGATTGGCTATCAAATACTGCAAGAACCTTCAGTTGGCGCCATTAGCAAGTAGAGTTAACGAACCATGGGCTCCTGGGAAATCGGTCTGTCTGAAATCTGGGTTACCGTATCCTGGGACATCCCGCTTGCGTCCAACGTCCAAGCAACTTGATCATTGGTAATCCATGAAATGTACTGATACCCGACCGTGAGATCACGAAGCTGAAACTCGATACAGGACTTACACCGCCGTCGGACGCGTAACCTGGGACATGATTCGGTTCTTAGTAAATACCTTGTCACTGTTACAAAGGGGATGTTGTGCACCTGGTTTATACTCGTATCCATATGTCGCAAAGAGTCCAGAGGTCAGCTGGTAGCAGGACTGATCTGCAAAAACTGAGCACATCGCGAATGTGACACAATGTGACGCTTACTCGTATTCGTCACTCCTGAAGTAGCTTGCTGGAAAACACCGCCCGCGTATGGGTTCAGTGCAGTAATAGACGGGTTCGGAATATCGAAATTGCCTGAGGTATTCTTCCACACGTAGGCGGCATTGAAAGGCTAAGCGGAAATGATTGAAGTGCGTGATTCATCACAAGGTGTACTTACTGCCCATTGAGCAGACTGCGAGACTGAACCTTGAAGTGGGGATCCCGTAACCTATGACGATGAGTAAGAGTGGAAAATTCATGGATGGCATGCGCACTTGGGACTCAAAAATATCAATCTCCGGTGCCGCACGACCGACATACGTCCCGTCTTGGTGAACGGGTCCAGGATGTGATTCACCTGGACATGTACATCTTGACAGACGCTGACCGGGAAGATATGACAAGACACCTCCATGGTCTGGGTCACCATTGGTCAGAGCTGCTTTGGGCGAACCATTGTATGTTTGGTTCGGTGCCGTGCCAACATCACAACTGTCGTACGTATAGGGCCACTAATAAAGAGTAAGGATATACTGGGCTCAGAGCAACATGAAGATACGTACCAAGCCCTCCAGAGAAGCACCATAGCCCACACGACCTATCGATATTGTTGAGTTGAGAGGGTGCTCGAACGGATTACGCTCACCTAGATTGCCCATGGACCATACTGACGAGAATGGTTAGCGCGCCAATGGTGAAGAGTGGTGTGTAAATACGGACTTGCAGGCCATAGACCTGAAAAGGGAGGGAGAAGTCAGGGATGGTTGAGCATGTGAGGAGATCAGTGTCTGTGCTTACCAACTACGTTATTGGCACCTGGTAGAGAGACGGAAGCGAGTACCATACCACCAGTGAAACAAAACTTGTTCCACGTGGAGATCATTCCACTAACATAATCCAGGTTGTGAACAGACCGTTTATCCAGAGTGATTTGCAATGCGCCATCCTTGGTTGTTATTTGGTTGGGTTCGTACCACTCTAGGTCGTTGGTCTGGCTACAGATGGAGAAGGATCTCGGAAAAGGGGAAGGGGAAAGCGTACCTGCCAGTAATGGAGATTAGCGGCCTCCCAGTATGCGTCATCACCGGGCCAAAAGGTACGGTTAGGGGTATTGAATTCGTCACTAAAGACGAGTTGCCACTCTGAACCGTCGGCAAAGGAAGTCACGGTACGAGCACCAGCAGGGGTATCGACGTCGATGAGGCCAATGTTGTTTGGGATGGAAGGAATCTAAGGAAAGAACATGAGACGATGTGGGGTAGAAAGGGGTGTGGTTGCTTGCCTGACCGCTGGCATTGATGCCACCTAGATTAAAGCCGCCGGCTTTGGATATGGGATGTTTAGTGACGTAGGATATTATGGGATACCCGGCGCTGCATGCTGGATCAATGGGGTGGTGCAGATGGGGGGAAAGGACGTACAAGAGAGCGACAAGGCCGGCGGCGAGCAAGATGAGACAGCCGAGGTTTGAGAGACCTCTGCAAGTGAAGAGGTTGCCGCCGTGGTCGCTTCTTCGATCACGACGTGGATCGGGGTTGTGGAGAAAATCGTCTGGCTCTGGGTGGTTTGGAGAAAGATCGGCGCCCCATAGCTGTGGGTCTGGAGAAAGCGAGAACTAGAGAAAAGGTTGGTGGGCGGGAAGGGGGGTGAGGGTGCTTGCCTTGTCTGAGATGGAGTGTACCTGGGCAGGTGGCCGGCCAGCGGATGCGCCGGAGTACGGAGAGGTGTTCTGGGGGATGAAAGTGAGCGGGGGAGGGGAAGGGGGGTATGGTACGCACGATGGAGGCTGAGCGGATGGAAGGCGGAGGTCTTGCGAGCGCGGCCTGCACGGCATGAGGACCTCGCGCGGAGGGTGGGAGGAGACTTGCGGTGGAGGGTGCGTTCGACGCAGCCTGGTTGTAAAAGGCCATCGAAATGAGCGGACGAGTTCAAGCGACCTTGTTATTCATTGTTTATTACATTTTATCATCCCAATCCGCTCAACGACAGCACCGTTGGCAGCTCTCAGCGCACCAGCCCACCCCTCGTCCCGCCCCACCGCGTCCAGCAGCGCCGACCGCGCCTCCGTGTACCGAACGCGCATCACCCCATCCCCCGACTCGCCCACCCAACTCTCCCCCGCCGCCGCAACGCACGCCTTTGCCCTTTTCAGCCGCTCGTGTTTGCGCGGTCGCCCCCTCTTGCGCCCTTCCCCCCTCACCTCGTCGTCCTCCACGACTTCGCGCGGGAGTGCCCGGGGACTCAGCGGTTGTGTCTCAGCATGCGGCAGAACATGGAGCGCCTGTGCCTGCAGTAGGTCAGACAGTACATAGATGACATGCGGTCGAATAGGGAGCAGGTGTTCCCCGTCCAGCGCGTCGGGGAGCGCCAACATTTCTTGGTAGAGATCTGCTGCAACACATGAGGGTCCGTAGTGACCAGAGAAGGCGTCCCTACCAAAAGTGAGCTCTACTTGCCCGACAGAATACAGCGACGGCGCCGACGTAGATGGCTGCGTGTGATACATCGTGTACAGCCCAAACAGCGCCGCAGCTCGACCCAGCGGTGGCTGCCCAGCACCGATGCGTTCTGAATGTGTCTAATGCCCGATGCAGGGATACAAGGGCACACTCACCGAGGAAGAGTCGCGTCATGACTTTGAGCAAAGCTGCACGCGAGCGCGTATCAAACACTTTGAACTGTATCCATGTCCAGCCCAGCTCCTGCCAGATGTCTTTGAAGAGAGCAAATGGCGCAGTCCGAGTGTACCGTCGTGAGTAGTCCCGGACGAGACGCTCGACGTCTGCACGGGCAGCGTGGACGAATGCGGAGGATGTAAAGTACGCTGGCTGTAGTGTGAGTTCCCCGCGCGCGCTCGAAGGCGACGGAACAAGAGACATAAACAAGCGCATCTTGACGTCGACGCCAATGGTCTTTCTGCGCCGGACCACCACACTCACCTGCTTTTACTGTCTCTCGCCGCCGAATCCCGCCCCCGTCGATCCCCGCACCTTTCGCTGCCCACAATGCGCCTGCTGGAACAGATTCGACGCCAATGGCGAAATCTTGTCCGATGAACCTGCCATGCACGACGAGAATCTCAATACCGCCTCCTTTGCCAGGCGTGGTTCGTCTCCTCCTTCCCTCCCTCCTCCTCCTCCTCCTCCTTATCCCCTTTCCAGCATCCCCGAACAAGGACACGCTCCCGTCTGCGTACGCCAGACCTCCCTTCTGCCATAACTGCCAAACCAACCAAATGCTCCTCGTCAACCTCCTCTCAAACTATCTGCCACATCCACAAGCAAGTCCCCAAAGCTTCACTGCTACTACTCCCCGTTTACTGTTCTCTCATAGCATCCCGATTACGCCCAGCGCCTAGAGCAGCTCCCTGCCTATCGCGATTCCTTGCACGCCCGTTATCCTCCCGTCTGCGCGAATTGTCTGCCCGCTGTCGAAGACCAGATAGAGCAGAAAAATCAGATGGCTCGCACAAAAGCTCTCGGAGGCTGGCTGAGAGAAAGCAAAGGACAACGTAGAATGTCTGGCTTTGGAAAGGACGAGAGGCTCCTTGTGATCTGGCGAATAAGGGGTGCTCTCTGGGCTATCACCCTCCTGTGCGTCGTACTTGCGCATGCAGCAGGTAGGTGCGATCGTTCTACGCACCGAATGCGGTTGACCTTTCCTGCTAGCCATTCGAGCCTACGATTTTCCTCATTCGCTTGCAAGGACCATTCCTATCCTCCCTCCTTTGTGCCTCGGCTCTCTCTTCTACACCGCCTGGGACCCAACATACTACCGCCTTCGGAGAGCAAGGGTGCAGGGGCGCGACGTCCGCATCAGAGGAAAGCCTCACTATATCGTAGGTTCTGTTTCGTCGCTCACAGAAACCAACTGTCTCACGTCACACAAGACCCTTCAGCTTCTTTCCTGGTTCTCTAGACTTACCACGTCCATTCTCCTCTTTCTCTCACTACAGTCTTCATCTTGGGACTATCTCCAAGTCGCCGCCTACCCATCTTCATATCGTGTTCGCGCATATTGTTCACTATCACTCGTCATCGAATTATTGGTATGCAATCATGTTGCCTTCTTTACCGGTCCTCGATCTATCAACATAAACAGGTATTCTCCTCGTCGTTCACTATCCTGCATCTACAGCGACCCCCGACAATCCGCCTGGTTGCGACCTCTCCAATATCCTCCATGCGCGGGACCCCTGAATCGTCCGTACATAGCCCACGTGCCTCTCCTATGCCCAATAACAACGAACCTGATCTTCTCGCTTCCCTCACACTATCCTCGACACCGCTCATCTCCGCAAACCCAATGTTTGGCCATCCCTCCTTGGCGCCAGCGCTCCCTGTCATTACCACCCCCCAAACATCCCCGATGAAGACGGACGAGGTCGTAGACGAAGACGCGATGGATTGGACTCCGACCAACCCGTCTCCCGTCAAGGTCAAGAAAGCGGACGACGACGGAGCCTGGTTGCGTCCCCAGCGATTTTTTCCCCCAGAACGTCCCACGGGCCTCGAGAGCCTGTTTGCCGACACCAAGCTGGATGACGCAACCATGCATTCTGCCACCTCGACTGTCCTGGGGCAGGGTGGCTGGAATGGGAAAGCGATTTGGTGGACGACCGCTATTCTTGTACCTCTAGCAACTGTTGTTTACCATTGGTGGATCAAAGGATGGATACAATGATTGATACACATCTATATGGCAGTGCCACTGCAAATGACGCTGCACAATGATGAGTGCCCACCAAAGCAACCTAACAATGTCTGTACGTGCACACAGGAAATTATATGCAAAACAAGCGGCCAAGTATATGAATAAGTACTTGTGGGTATGAACACTGCTCGAATTAGGCAGTGCGTTGGCAAAAAATGAGATGCGTCGTCCAGCAAGCAGGTGAAATTCAAAAAAGATGTCTGCCGAATGCAAGCAAGACCCCCTCAGTATCCACTGTAACCATGGTGAAGAGGGAGACCATATTGGTCATACTGGACGGGCCTGTTCATGCTGGGCGCGTGGCCAAAGGATTCTTGCATCATCGGTTGCGGACTGGGACCACGAGCAAGGTCTGCATACCCGCCAACCGGGGCAAGATGTGCCGGCCCTGCAGTAAAGTCGTGGTCGGGAATAGGATTGAGCGGTGAGCCATATCGGTCATCGGCATGGCCAGAGGCGGAGCCCGAATGGAAGGAAGACGCGCGGGACAGAGACCGCTGGACCGGGAGACCGGAGTCGTCCCCAGCGCCGCCAGGCTGCCAGTCGATGGGCTGCATGCGGCCCTCAAAGTCAGACGAAGGTCTAAACTTCCACTTGCGAATGATGGTCCACACGATGACCGCGGCACCGACAGAAGCAGCGATGACAATCACAACCGTCATCGCCGCGTGCGACATGCCAGAGGAGGAGGAGGAGGGGTCTGAGCTCGATTGCGTGGGTGTGGGCGTATTGCTCGTTGTCAAGTACAGAATGGACTGGGTTCCAGACGGCGTTGGGCCCTCTGTGGGAGCATGGGCCGTTTGAGAAGTGTCGGAGGAATGGCTCGAGGTGGCGGGCGTGGTTGATACGGCAGAAGTGGCACTCGACCCGGTGGGCAAGATATCACTGACCACACTGCTCAATAGACTGCCATCAGTTGTGGAGGGGCTCTACCAGAACCTCTTCCGTCAGCAATCTGAATATCGCAGGAAATCGACAGGCTCACCGCTGATGCAGAGGTAGACGCGTGCCCAGAAGTCGTTTGGACTGACGCCGAATTGGCGGGGGTCGTTTGAGCCACCGCGGAGGAACCTGGAGTGGATTGAGTGGCTTGATCGGGTGATCGTTTCTTCGCCAGACGACCTAGAATGGCATGGCCACGGCGGTGGGGGCCAAAGGCATCGGCATTGGAAGAGGCAGCGAGGGCCAAGACAAGGGTGAGACAAAGGAAAGAAATGTTGAGTTTTGCCATCTGGCAACGGTAATTTTGACTAATTGTAAGCCAAGCAAAGGTGATGGAAGGGCCGCACGGGTTGAAACGACGGCGAGACTTGAGTCGAGGGAGCGTGGCGAACGAAGGAGTGATTGTGGAAACTACACCAATGACAGACAAAAGACAAGCGGGCTTGTGACCATGTCAACCGCCACTTGGTTAGGCGACAGCTTTATTTCCCATCCGACTACGTAGCTATCAAAGCCAAAAAAAAAAAAAAAAGTACAAGAAAAGCGTCCGCGTTACTGAAATGTCTAAAATCCAAAAAAAAAAAAACTACGCTAGGGGGCGCTAGTCAGTGACCACTGGCTCAGCGGGACACTGGTTGGTTGCACGTATGACGAACTAGACACACCCGGCCACTGGGGAGTGATCAAGACTTCTAGGGTATACGTGCCCGCAGGCAAACTAATCACGAGGACACTTACGCCCGAGTTGGGCGAATCAGGCCAACCAGAAGGGGTGGGAGGGTCAGTGGACAAGCGCACAGCATCCATAGTAGAAAATGAAGCACCAGACGGTGCATTCAACAGATCAACCACGGTTGTTGCCGAATCAATGGTCAATGTGGCCCTTTGGTTGTTGTTACTGAGCGCAACAGTGCCGTTCGTGTGTGCTCGCCACATGACGGATGCTGATGCAGTTATCTCGTCCTGAAGTAGCACCTGCTGGCGGCGGTTTATGGGACGAATTCCGCGTAAATAAGTCGTCCTGTGTACGAGTGGTGAACATCTGCATTGATGAGGTGGAAACGGACATACACATTGAAATATGCACTGGTCAAGTTGGCTATAAAGTACGCAGTCGAACCGCTAGGCACATCGAACACAGTGCTGGAACCTTGTGTAGTCCCGCTGGTATCAAAGTTCACGGTGGGCGCAGCGGACACATCTTGGTTGGCCTCGCCGACAAGGATCACGTTTTGGCCCTCAGTCCGTTTGCGATAGTATAGCCACCTCTGGCTATCTTGCTCGTCATTGCTGAAATAGCCGGCAGAAAGATAATTCTCGTTGCCTAGTTCCCCAAACCAGCGATGCCCCAAAGCATCCAGCACGAAATCGCCGCAATCCAGGTCATTATGAGTTTCATGACCCTGAAGCGTCCCGGCCTTGATAGCGACAAATAATGCATTTTCATCCGTCCAGGAAGAGCGCATTGAACCCCATTGATCCGTGGAATTGTCGAAAAAATTGTCCAACGCAAGACCATCCCAAAATGCACCGGCAACCGCTGGGTTGTACCAGAACATACTCCACGGTTCTGAAGCATCCGGCTGATCCCGCTGGAAGAGCTGGTATTGGGGAATGCCGAATTGCTGACCAAAGAAGAGCATGGCATTAGCGGTTGCACTGAACTTGTTTGGTCCGGTATCGCCCCAGTTGAATACTGAACCCGGGCCAAGGGCAGCCATGTGGAAGAGCCCCGAAAGCTTGGTGCCGGGATTTACGTCAAGAAGGTTGTACAGGGAACCCGTGGCAGTTAGGAGCGAAGACGCCATTTCAGCATGTCCTGTTGTACCGAACTGCCAATAATCGTTGGTCTCAGACCAAGTGCCATCACTACTAGATGAGAGAGCACAGTTTGTGAGGGAATTTGGGATCGCCAGGCCAAGAAGCTGTTGTGCAACGCCAGAGGTATCATCCCCCAGGATGGCCAGCGAGCCCAGGATGAGTCCAGCGTTACAGACACAGTTCCAGTTACCCGTTGTATTCTTTGACCACCAACCATAAAATTCCGGATCATTGTCGCTGTATCCAATGATACCATTGTTAAGACCGTATTCGATCATGGTGAAGCGGATGCTTTCGAGTTGATCTGAGGACCACTGGGTATACAACCAGTCATACGCAATGGCATATGCTGCCGTTAATTCTGCCGTGTCAAGGAAGTGGGTGGGATTCCATCTGGTGCTATTATCCGGCCCCCAACCGCCTGTCAAATTACCAGCGGCACTCTAAAAGCAAATATTAGATCA
The DNA here is from genome assembly GCA_038090435.1 of Phylloporus scabripes. NCBI lineage: Eukaryota > Fungi > Basidiomycota > Agaricomycetes > Boletales > Boletaceae > Phylloporus > Phylloporus scabripes. The sequence goes on along the minus strand of JBBPMS010000007.1, from coordinate 656 downwards.
TAAGATTTGCATGAAAAAGGAGACAAACTTGGAGCTCGGTCCAAACCGCGTCAAGCCACTTCGTATCGTTGGTCATTCGATAAACGTAGGAGAAAGCTTTGATGTGTTGCTTGATCTGTCGAGCAGGATCTAAAATACCATTGCCGCCGTCCATGACATACGGAACAGGAGAGTTGCTCAGATATTGTGAAGCATTTTGAAAGATACTCGCATTCCAGGAAGAGAGGTATGCATCGTTTGCAATCAACTGAGGAAGGGCCTGCCATTGGTACGAAGGTGCGATGATACGGGGGCGGTCGGGTCGCACTTGAGTTGGACTCGGGTTGGCAGGTTGGAAGGGATCTTTCGGCCAAGAATGATTAGCACCCGAGGAAGAAATAAAAGTAGGAGTAGAGAAAGCGGCGGCATTGGTCTGTTTAGAATATGCCGGCTTAGTACTGATAGCAACAAAAAAGAGAGAAATACAGACAGTAGCGGGATAGATTGGGAGCATATATAGGCCGTCAGTGCTGACTGGATATATCCCTATGGCATTCTTGGCTTGGACGGCGGAGGTAGCAGCGGTGTGGAAGAGGTCGTTGACGCCATGACCGGTGTACGTGCGGACGACTGCACAACCATTAGCTCTCGCAATCGGCTCACTTGCTTCGAATAAG
>JBBPMS010000006.1:207499-230910 GCA_038090435.1 Phylloporus scabripes | reverse complement strand
GTGGTCAGTTAGGAAAGAAATATTACGCGCTATGGGACATGTTGGAGACCAGGCTTGGGAGTGGTGGGGAGAACATGCACATTTCGAAAAGCCAACATGATAATACCAGATTACTTATTGATCTTATTTCCTGTATAATGAATTTACTGCGGAGTCCTTGAGTTGCTTGTATATTCTCTTATCTAGGGTCCATTAGGATTGTAAGCATTTTCATCAACACGTTCCATGTCCGTTGAACCCTGTCCATGCCTCCGATGTAAGTAAACGCATCGCAAGGCATGCCAGCTGGCGACTGACCCTTGTTGCGCCAGACGGGACAAGTTTACGATTCATTCAAAGGCGGTCGTTTGTCAGGACGTCGATCTCAAAGGCGACATTACCATCGGACCAGGCTCTGTAATTCATCCAAAGGCCACCATCTTTGCGCTCGGAGGGCCCATCGTCATTGGCTCTGGCTGCATCATCGAAGAGGCCGCCATCATTGTCAACCGCCGCAAAGAAGTGATGCGCATCGGGGACAACAACTTGTTTGAGATCGGCTGCCGTGCGTTGCTCGTCCGTCGCCGTAGACCGCCTTTGACGTGTTCTCAAGGCGTCGAGTCGCCCTCCATAGGCAACCACAACACCATTTCCACGCGTGCGCGCGTGCACCACACAGTGCAGATATCCAACTACTGTGTCATCGGTGCAAGCTGTCTGGTGGTGCCCACCGAGGACGAGACGTTGGAAGAGTACACATCGGTGTACGGTCCTGCTGCGGAGAGGCGGATCTGGAGTGGGAGAGGCAAGGTCCAGGAAGCTGACTTGCGGATGAAACACGCCGACTATCTCCGGGAGATGTTGCCCAAGTTCAACCGTTTGCGTCGAGGAGACGGTGTGTAGTGCATGCGTGCTAATGCATGTCGTCCAGACTGCACAATACAACTAATTTCGTCTGCTGCGCTTGCACAGACTTTTTCTCGCTTCTTCTTCGTACACATGCATCACAACGTTGGAGTGCTATTGTTAAAGATGGCTACACGGAAATCGTACAACATCCGTCGCCGGTACAGGATACACAGGTTCATAGCAACAAACAAGAGGTATATCAATTCACTCGGGCTGCACAAGTCGGTCGTAGAAGGCAGAGAGCACAGGCTCCGCATGCGGCATGTTACTGTACCCCATCATCATTTTGAGGAAGGTCCTCTTGACCGCGGGTGACGCGCAATGCTCCATGAGGACACTAAGCTGAAGTTCCCGAACGTCGGAATATCTATTCATATTCATGAACGGTGATTCGCGGCATGAGGAGTCACTCACTTGGATGTAAAGACGGAGAATATTTCGGGGAGGACATTTGCCTCGATCATTCGTTCTCTGATCGCCAGTAGGGACTTTTCCTTCAGGTCCTTGTTACCAAGCTTGGGATTTATTTAGATTTCTATGACATCCAAGTATAAAGAATCCTCACAAGGTCTGCGAGTCGGAACATCGATTTTGGCGAGCAAGAAGGTGGCCCATCTTCAACGTGTATGACGCGTTGACGCCGAACACCAGGACTTTGCGACTTTAATCCGTTGAACTCGACGTGACCAGTGTAACAATACCACAAGAATGCATGCCATCTGCAGTCTCATTAGATGCTGTCCAATATGCATCGCAAGCGCTACCTACGTCCTATGGGCGGCAAACTTTATCAAAACAGTTCGTTCACAGTCGGCCGTAGCCGCGGAAAAGAAATGGGTGGAATCCTCCGAGTCTTGGATGATTTCCTCGGGCAGCTCGCCGACCGACCCTTGGTCGCTGGCTAGATGTGACTTGAGAAAAAAAAACAGAGACAAAAGGATAAATCACACCCACCCAAGTCAAAAGAAGACAAGGAACCGCTAGATCTTGCGGTGCTTCTATCCGGTTGTTTGCCTATACAAAGTCCTTGAGCGCACGCAGACGAAATGGGGTTGAGCGATCGACCTGTAGCAGATGGTTCACCTGGTGATGATACCCCAGGCTCCGCAGAGGACGAATCTTCGTCCTCGAAGTCACTATCGAGCTCATATTCGTACTCGCTTGGACACGAGATTTCCTTGAGTTGTGGTGAGTCGGCGTGATCATAACCCTTGAATGCAGCAGTCCATCCGTCTGTAAGCTTGGCTTTGGAACAGTCAGCCCGAAGTTGCTTGAACACACGTCGTTACTTACAGTCAGGAAGATTGACGTATTTTTCCAAGACAGAGAGGGAGGCATAGGTCGGGAAAAGTTTCCCAGCGCTTGCAAATGGAAAACGGATAGGGGAGGACAAGAACTTCACATCAAAGAGTCTTCCAGTCGTAAGGGATCGACTGAGGACTCGGTCACCGCTCTGCCTAAATAATTCCGTCTGGGCTTCTGTGTCGCTGACATTGGAACCAGGCTGAGTCTGGAAGAGACCATTGGCGAATGGACATTCTGAGATTGTCACGGTGAGGGAGACCTTGGTAATTTGGCTCGGCCGGAGTGTGTACGAGGTTGCAGCTGGGCGTTCTGCCGAGGGCGTGTGCGCCAGAGGGACCGTGATCGTCCCCAGTGATACTACGGAGTTACTCGTAGGCTCCTCAAGCGAAAACTGAGCTTCCATGGATGTATTGCCCCATGAAGTTTTAGTTTCATGCTGACGATAAGAGATGGCCGTGAGGACCCAGTTGCATGGTTTTGGTTTGACATTCTTCGTCTTACTAGGCCCGACCCGCTCAGGCGCCAAAGAGAGGGCAAATGTCCACCCGTGGTTTAGGAGGGGAAGTTGGATGGAGATGTGACGCGATTTTGTGGTGCAGGGGGGGAGATCGCGGAGGGCAAAGACGGCCTCGATTTTTGAGGGCGTCCAACGCTCCTCCAGCTTGTCCGCCTGCATGTCGTTCTCAGAGGTGTGTGGACGAGTTCGAGGTATTTAACTGAGCTGCCTCGTGGCCTTGTCCTTTTACAGGAATGCAATCACGATCATCCTCGCTCGCTGCCCTGCACGATGTCCTCGCTCTGCCTCCGACTTGGGCCAATGAACCGCGTTCACCACACCCGTTCAGCGCGTCGTACTCGGCAGCTCTGACACGGCTCAACGCCACGCTCAACGCGACTGCTCAGCTGAGCCATGCATTGTCCCAGCTCACCGCCATTCCATCTTCAGATCAGACGTCCAAACTTGTCAGTCTCATGAAGCAACACACGGCGATCTCGACGTCGATTTCGCTCTCACGTACAGCTGCTACTTCCCTCTCTGCAGAGCGCCCTGTCACGATCTTCCCAGACACTGCCCCGCCATCTCCCAATACACTCGGAGAATGGGGGCGTGCGGTGGGCATGGAGGTATTCATCGATAGCTCTGCAACGTCCCCTGCCACAACTGTAATGATGGCGGGTAAAGTGTTGGTCCTCGATGTCGACATCGACGGCGGCGTCGTTGTCAAGACTTCATTTGCTATTGGTAATCACAACGCTAATTCCCCAGCGGCACCAGACTTGGATGCCCTCCTTGCCAGGGACATAGCTAACTGGGTCAATGCAGCAAATCGAGCATCACTAGCTGCTGCGCACCATGTGCACGCCGAGGACCCGGCGGTCGAAGCTGCATATCTTGGTCTTCTCGTCCAGGACCATCTGCGTCACCTCATGATGCTTGATTCATTAGCGGTTGCCGAGGGTGAGCGGGGAATCCGCTGGTTTACGGAACCGGTCACTGCAGCTCAGCATTTCAATGAAACTAAAAGGTTCTCCGGGTGCGCTATTTCTTTCAGACTACTTCGTATTGATACTAGATGGCGGATAGGCCAAAAAATCAACCTCTGGACAAGATACTTGCTCGATGTTCTTTACCTTTACCGTATCTTGACTCTCCATCATTGTCTTTTCTCGTGTGGCTGTCTCCTCTGACATCTTTCCGCCTCCTCCGGTCCGCACAAACTGTGTACCGCGGACCAAGCAACTCTGACCCATCCATTGACATTCCTGTGGCGCATCTGACAAGAACCCTTTCGGAGAAATACGACGGCGCCACTATTGCACGCCTAAAACTTGTTCCTTCGTCTGAAGGCATCGGAGCGTCATCGCTGCCCAGCTTTCCAAACGACCACACTTTCCCCCAGGTTCCTTCCCATTCTTGGGTCCTCGAATTCAACAGACTATTCAGGTCAAGGCACCAGCCAGCTAACTGTGGCGTAGTAGTTTCACAGAACCGGCTTCGTGCGATACAGGCGGTCCTAGCGGCCGACATGTCTGCAGAAGTTTTGATGAACATCGGGGTCCCAGCAGGTTCTTCTACCTTAGGCGGCATGGGGTCCTTTGGACACCTTGCGTTCAATGGTTTCATGATGGGTCCATCGCATGCCCAGTCGATTGATGGTGGAAGCTGGGTTGATCTTTTGGTAAGTATGGGCTTGTCCCAAAATTACATCCTTGATACGGGCCTGTGCATGATATCTCCGATAAATTTCTCGCAACCACCGAGTGGCACTTTTTCTACATATTCATTACCGCCATACAACCTCACTACCTGCCTCATTTTTCTGGTGACCGCTGACATTTTGTTACAAGTTCAATAATAGCTCACCCGCGGAGTACTACAAAGCCACATACGTAGGTCGCCCAACTCGCCCTGAAATTGGTTCTTAAGCGTTGGACCTCTTCAGAACTCACCAAGTAAAGCTCATCCACCACTTGGCTTGCGACTTGCCGCGCCACAAGAACCGGGCTTTTTGTTGCAAGAGGTCCCTGTGAAAACGGCAAGTGAAGTGTCGCACGTCCTAGACGTACGTAGAACAACGCAGCTCCACGGTGTGATCTCATCGCGGGCTTTACTTCTAGATCGTGAAGGAACAATGCTGGTTGAACGAGTTGTTGTGCATGCTCCAATGGCGACCAGAGAGCGGCGTTGTCACACAACCCTGTCCGACGTCAACGCTCCCCGTATCAGCTGAAATGGAAGAACCCACATCTCTGGAGCTGCTTGGCTCCATTCTTGCTGGAACGGTCTCACCACGCTCCATCCCCGTGTCGGTGTACCTTCCTTCAGCAATGCTGCCGCCCCTCATGCGTTCCAGTACATCTCACTTTGGACTCTCAGGGCTTGGCGTCGCACCACCACCTATATCCGGTGGCTCTAGCTCTGGGAGTCTTTTCGGTTCGACCGATATGGACATGGACATGGAGATCCCCGGGCTGAGCATGAGTATGAATACAGGAATGGATATCTCGATGGCCGGGATGGGGGTGGAATTGTCGAGTTCGCCAGTCCCATCGCGTCCGCCGGCGATGATCGTCCTTTCGAGTCCTTCACGGACCCCCGCAACGGGTACAGTCGAGCTCCGTGCCTCTTTTGGCGAGCTCAGCCACAAGTCTGGAAGCGTTGGCTCAGAATGCGGAGTTAAAGTCGAGGCTTCCGCTGGTGTTGACACGCGGGGTATGGATGAAATAATCAGACGAGGGGGGATATGGGGACTGCCAGGGAAAATGTGGGTTAATCAGAGACCTAAATAATACATTGAATACACGGGTAACAATGCGAACGACAGCTTGCGCATCCTGGTGGAAAGGCAAAATCTACAAGAAGTGGATCCAAGTCAGAGAGAATTAAGCTGATGCTTCCGATGGGTTAAGCTTGTCCATAATGGCAATGAGAACATTATCAGCCCACGGCTTCTCCCCAAGCGACACTGCCTTCATTTGAAGTTTGAGTGCCAATGACACTTCTGATGCTTTCCGAAGCTCGGACACTTTCTCGACTTCATACTGGGAAATTTCTAGATACCTGTAGGTTGAACGCATGGTTAGGCACCTAATGTCACAATTCCGGAAAACGTACTGCGCAGTGAACCACGAGAACGCTTCATCTACGATGTTGTGCTTTGATAATCCTTCTTTGATAGCACGGAAGGCGAGTTCTTTCATTTTATCATCCTCAAGCTGCCAAAGGTTGAGCAGACATCAGTAGGCCATATCCGGTATTTCGCTTACTCTGCTTGCAAGCCGATACATTGATTTTGGGGAGCATCTGGGAGGTTGGCTGAGGTTGCTGTGGCGCCTCCCAGCGGGGCCCTGTACCGATCGCAAGGGCAGGAAAAACACCTGGCCCGTGTAGCGGAAGTAAATGTACGAAACCCATCTGAAAAGAGTAAGAACAATTGTGAGGTGCTAGTGCTCGTCAAGCGTCATTTGTCTCACGTTTTGTACGCGACGCCTTTGACGAGTACCATCCGGCAGCTGCTAACCGAATAAGCAGGTGGTTCCGCCTCAGCTATGTCGCCTTGGGCTGGACTATCCTTCAAATTAAGAAAATCAAAAGACGATAAAGCCTACCGGGTATATGTGAAGAGGACCCCATCTGAAATTCGCCAGGAACGGCGGTATGGTAGAGTCCAACGTCGCTGTCCTCGTCATCCTCTTCGTCCTCGTCATCGAGATCGCTATCCTGCTCGTACTCATATTCGTGCAGTACCGAACCTTTATTGATGTGGCTGTCACCGGTCAAATTGACCAGAAAGGTGGGGGCCAACCCTTTGACTCGCCTTGCGCCTACAATAATATGAGCCCGGGGGGGTAACGAAAGGAGTGAGGAGCACCATCCGTACCCGAAGTAGCCTTGGGCAACATCAACCCGATGCTGGTGTTACTGGCGTATACGACACGCGGCTTGCCAGCGGTGGACCCGCCACGCTTGGCTGAGAACACATAGAATTTGGTATCCACAAAGTCGCCGCTCTCCATGGATTGACGCAACGCGATTGTCGTTGAAGAAAGCGGATCTGTGACGAACTGGGGCATCCGCGCCTTGGCGACCAGCGTGAGCGAGACATAGGGGTGGAGAGCGAGATAGGATGGAGACCATGAGCCCAATAGAGCGGGTTGACCGTGACCAAAATCCGTGATCGTGGTCACCCTCTGCGAGTGCCCTTTTGAATCAGTAGGGCTATCCCCTAGAGAGACGTTTACGGTGGCATGGTCTTGTTCTGTTTGGGTGAGGTTGTGGTCGAGATGGAGGCGGACCTTTGCAAACCATTCGTTGGGATTGTAGGCGATGCCAAATCGCCAACCTAATCCAAAGACGGGGCTCCAGACGATGGCGCCATCGGCGGATGCTGAGCAAGCGATGGGGCGTTTGTCCTTCATGGCGATATGAAATACGGAGGTGATGGTGTCAGAGATCCTCTCCATCGCGCGGTCTTTGGCTATCGATGAATCTGAGACAAGGAGATGGTGGTCAACGAATCACGATGGTTGGGGGGGATGCTGGAGCTAGCTGGCGCTCCCAGTCGAGTCCACAGCATCTCGGCTGGTTCCAGGGATCATCGCAGTCCAAGAAAGGCAGGTGAGATAACCCCTATATGTACTCCATGAAATTATTATCTTAAGAGTTTAGCTGGAGCAATCATACAAAAGAGGCAGAGTGATTCAGAACACATTGCAATGTCTTGGCCAGGGTTCTGGAAGGTCTCATGACTGGCACGGCGGAATTTTTCCCCTTATCAACGTAAGGGGCCATCACTAATCTGCACCCAGTTCTGATGTGAAAAGGACGATGAGTTCTAGGATTGTCTGTCACACGAACAACGATCTTGGGAGTCAAGATGATGCTATGAATCGTTCACCAGTCTTTTGTACCGAGAGGAGATTGAATTTGATGCCACATGAGTGGTAACCGTGTCGCTGTAGGCATCCTTGTACTCTTGACGGGTTATCCTAGCCTAGAACACAAGTGGTCACCGGCACAGGATCTAGCCCAGAGTCGAGGACATCCTGGAGACCACACACTGCCTTTTCTTTGGTGATGGCCGCGACACGGGTCATAAAGTTTTTTCGTGCGTGTCATGTTGGTGTTGCGACTGGCGTCGACTAGGTCGTTTGGCAGGTATTTTACCTCACTGGGATACGTGCCCCACTGAATTGATCCACGGACTTTTTGTTTCTTTTCGATAAATTGGGCTGCGCTGCAATGCATCCGCTGTGCTTGCCATTTTTGGATGTCACCGCAATGCGAAGTGTCTATGGTGATTGCGGAGACGCGGTGGGTCTAATGCCTTGCAGCCCCACAGCCTGCTCGCCTAGTCTGTTGTCAGGGTCAGGGTCTCCTGCGAGGATATTTCAACGGCGACTGGTCAGGGTGCGATGATAGGTCACGTTTTGTACATACGGCGATAAGCACCTGAGCACATGCGCGGCGAGATTGATCGGGCGTGACCATGTGGTCTGAAAACGTAAACGGGAAGACTGCGGAAGTGTGTGACATCGTGTGACTGTGACATATACCATATCGGGCGAGGGTATAGTAGGTTGCCGTGCGGATGATTTCGAGGCCAGGCGTGCGTTGCTCTCCTCCCCACGTCTGAAAGTTGGCGCTTACTTTCGTACGTCCTCCTCGTCCCCCCCCCTCCGCTCTCTTCTTATCCCCCCACAGAGCACGAACTCGGGTCCTTTTTTCTTTTCATAGACTTTTTTTGCATGTCTTTCGGCCCTGGCTTCCTCAGACTCTCAGCCGGTCTCGTCTGATCCCTCCCCCCGCCGTGGTCGTCCATATCACCAATACCTTTCTGTCTCCCGTCTTCACCAACTCATGTTGCAGTACTCCGCTCAGCCCATTCCCCTCCCCATTTCCTACAAACCCCAATTGGCCCGCAAAGATATCATACCAGAACACCGTTCTAATGACCTCCCCTCAGCTTCTCGTCTTTTCAACAAGCGCTTCACGAAAGATCGCCCGCTCCGTTCCCCCCAGCAACAGCACACTCAGCCGATAATCCACCACTCACCACTCCCCGTTTCTGTTCCCCTTCCCACAGCTTCCCCCACCGCCTCTCCCCTCCCCTCCCCTCTCCCCCTTCCCGCCCTCTTGTCCCCACCACCCGCCAGTCCGCTCGCTCTCCCTAGCCCTCTCCCTTCCGCACCCCTCCCCCTTCCTTCCCCGTCTTCTCACCGTCCCTATGCCCCTTCCACTCGTCCCGTTTCTCGCTCCTCTATCTCTACTTCTTCTGCTACTGAAGACGTTCTTGCCCCAGGTGACTTTATCGGCGAAGGCATCCTTTTACAGGACCATCACGTCCGTCTCTCCCCCGCACCCGTTTCACAGGCGACAGCAGACTTTGGCCTCGCAAAGGAGTTTGAGGTCATCCGTAAACTCGGCACTGGTTCCTACGCCGTTGTTTACCTCGTTCGGGAGGTCTTGTCCCGCTCAATCCCTTCCGAGGATGGTCATTGTGGTGCCCTTGATCTTGGTGATACTACCCGACCAAACAGCTACGTGACCTATGGTCGTGATTTTGCTCTCAAGTGTCTCAGCAAGGCCAATCTCGACGAAGATGAACTCGCTGCCCAGATGACCGAGGCCAGTCCATTCCCAGTTCCGTATATGCGCGTATTCACTCTTCTCATAGGTCACTATACACCAGTCTCTTCGTCCCCACCCCAACATCGTCACCCTATACCGGACGTTTGAGACACCTGCCTTTCTACTTCTCCTGCTAGAGTATGTTCCGGGCGAAGATTTATTTTACTTCCTCGAACAGGCACGTGACCATTATGAACCAACTCCCATTGCTTCCGAAGATATCCCGTCATCCCCTTTGCGGACTCCTCCGACACCATCACTCCTCGCTTCACTTCATCCCTCTCAGTTGCTCAGCCCCACCCGTCTCCGCCTGATCGCAAGTATGTTTTCCCAAATGTGTGACGCCGTTGCTTCCTGTCATGAGCAGGGCGTTTTTCACCGTGACATCAAACCGGAGAACTTCATTGTTACCGATGGTTACGTTAATGGGGAGCGTCGTGTCGTCGTCAAGTTGACAGATTTCGGTCTTTCTACCACGGAAGCAGAGTGTTCTGATTTGGATTGTGGGAGTGCTCCATACATGAGCTTTGAGTGTAGGAATAACTGTGCACCCACTTATCGGCCTGCCCCAGCCGATGTCTGGTCTCTTGGTATCGTCTTGATAAATATGTATGTTATATCGTTTCCCATCCATACCTATCACTTACTCTGATTCAGGTTGTACCATTACAATCCTTGGACGGACACGGCTCAAGGGGCCTGTTCTTCCTTCAACCTCTTCCGTCAGCATGGTTCCAACTTTTTTATGCAGCGCTTCACTGGCATGACTCCTCCCGTGGCCGAGTTTCTTGCTACACGTGTTTTCCATCTTCCCCGCTGTGCTTCCTTATCGCTATCGGTGAACACGACGACGCCCGTCACCGCACGCGAATTCGGGGTTTGGATCAAAGATTTGCCCACTTTGTTGGCAGAACCCACGCCGCTCAGTCGCCCTGTCAATGGTCACAAGCGTGTTGTCTCCACATCTTCGGTCACTCTTGGTCATCCACTATCGTCGTGCCCACCGTCCCGCCGTCCTTCCTCCCGTGCAGGTGGTCGAACTCCAGTCATCCACTCTCGCAGTTTATCACGTGCTCCCTCGCATTGTCCTGCGTATGAAAAGACTGGGTTGGGTTTGGAAACAGTGCCCGACATGGATGTCTCTGTAGTAGAGGAGGGTGACACTCAAATCCTCAAATCTTCTCATATAGACGTGATCGAGGAAGTTGGGACTGCGGAGGAGTTGGGGATTGACTTTGAACAGAATCCAGATATCGAACACGACATTGAGGGTGGACGAAGTCGCTCTACAAAGAAACGGGGGCGTCGTGGTGCGCGCAAGAGCAAGCAATCAGCAAACGGTGTTGTAGATCAGACGTTGGAGGTCCTTGCCTCTGCCTCGCAAACCCTAGCGAGAGAGATAAGTTTGGCTTCACGCTCGTCACGAGCAATCTCCGTGGCCCCGTCATCTCAAGTCTTCGATATCAGTCGTGCGACCAGCCTGGCATCCTCCAAAACCACTGCCCGTGTTGAATCCATTGTCACGGATGTGCCAGCTTCACCCGTTTCCCCGCCCGCCACGCCTGCTGTCGCAAAGAAGTCTTCCAAGTGGAAGCTTTCTTTTGGAGGCAAGGGTCACTCTTCTCCCATTGATGAACCAGCTCCTGGCACAGCGAGTAATGTGACAAATGTGATCATGGGTTTGTCGCCCGCCCCTCACAGTACTACTTCTGTCATCAGTCACCAGACACCTGGTTCCCATTCACCGTTCACTCGCACGCCACTCACGCCGCAGCGCTCCCCTGCAGACGAAGCGGTTACCTGGACACGTGGTCGGCAATCCCAGTCCATCAATTCCCGGGGATCTCCCGGCAACGGGCACGGCCATAGTACGGGAGCATTTTCTTATGGGAATGGCGGCTATGCCGAGCGCAAAGGACCCCGTGGTGTATCTCCTCCATCGATCCGCGGCGCAGGTTCAGATTTTACTTCCTCCAACTTCGTGCTGTCCGGTGCTGCCAACAAGAATAACTGGCGTAGCTCGATGTCGACGACGTCGAGCGCGAACACATCTACGAGTGCGTTCACGCGATACAGTAACTCAAGCACGCGGAGTGTCAGTACGATGGCAACCAGTGTATCGAGTGGAAGTTGGAGGGCGCAAACCAAGACGTCACCATACGGGAATAGTGGGGAACAGCAGGCTATTCCCAAGAATGTCAAACGTAAGGCTATACGGTTTTGTTCTTTGATCCGTGCACTGAATGTGCTGGTGTTCAGTCATGACTGGTGTACCTTGGGGGTTGAACCAGCTGCCACGTCAACTTCACCCAAACCCGGTCGGAGACATCTTCGGACAACCTCCTCAGCGCAAGCCGCGTACTCGTAAGCCCAACCCCAAACTCGACACGATTTGTGAACGCCCAGGTGTGCCGCCAAAGCACGCTATTCATCAACGTCACGATGCCGCTACCTCTACTACTGACCTCGATGGTGCCCGTGAGGTTAGCGAAGGAGGCAATGATGGTGCCCCGAGGAAGGTTCAGAAGGGCCAGATCAATGCGCTGGCGAAGATGTTGTCCGCTCTGAGGCGGTGAATGTAACGTTAGTTTCACAGACCGTTTGATCCTGACAACGTCTCGTTCGCTTCCCTTTGCCTTGTTCGTGTTCCTGGGTGTCTACTTGATTGGAAGCTCATGTGTGTTTTGCTCCACAATCCAGGTTCCTGACATTTACATGTGACATACCGGTTTGTGTTGTGTGCTGTCGCTTGCACGCGTGTATTGTTAGGTAGCCATACTCACGGTGCGAAGCCTCCTCTTTTCCGCGGATTCAGACTCAACGTTGGCTCAGGAGCAGTCCGTTTTATTTTTTTTTTCGCCGGGTCCGCGACTCTAAAACCATAAAACCCAAACATTCCTTGTTCGCCACTGCTGTTCGCCACTTCACCGGACTGTACCACTTCACTACTAAACCATTAGCATAACAAAGACTGTAAATCACAAAAGTCATTCATTTGTTTCACTTACGGGGGTCTCGTGTTTGTTTTTCCATGCACATACAGCGTGTTTGTTCCGAATCCATGTGTGACGCAAAATACATTTGTTTTCTATTGTAACCTCGACCGGTGGACCTGGCCCTCTTGAATTCCATCCTCTAAGAATGTGCGATGATATCCCGACATTATGAATCCCGTGCAAAAGGAATGCCATACTCTCCACCAAGCGAACTCTGCAAGTCTGCAAACGCCATGTTTTGCTCGAGTGTAGGGCCTTGTGGTGCTTGCGGCCTCAGCGTCGCCGTGTCGATGAGAATCGTGGAAGGCTCGTGACGCGACGGCGAGCGCGAGGCCGCACTTTCAAGCTCGCTCTCCAAGCAGGCGGAGCTCTCCGCCGTGAGAGGCGAGCCGGAAATGTAGAAACGCCCGCTGCTGTCGGTGCGGACGAGGTTGACGTAATATTCTTGAAGTACTTCACGTGTGCACTGACATTGGCAAAGCGAATAGCCGGGACAATAAAAACAAAAAAGACAACGTCAAGACCAGCACAAGGGATGAGAAATCTTTTTATGGAGTAAAACAAGAGGAGAGGTTGGGACAAGGGAGGAGGTTGAGATGAAAGGTTGGGACAAGGAAAACGTGCTAACCGTGAGTCGCCAATCGATCATGCGAAGAAACTCGCGTTCAAGGACGTTGAGTTCGGATAGGGGAATGCCGCCGACACGTGCGTAGAGGCTATTGGTGCAGAATGTATCGCATAAACCCTTGCTGCAGACGGTGATGGAGGCGATGATGAAACGATGACAAGTGAGGGAGGATAACGTGAAAAGAGGCATCCGTGCACAGATCTGGTCGACATAGTGGAGAGTGAGCAGCAGGCATGATTTCTTGAACAAAGATGTGTTATAAGAAGAGACAGAGTCGGAAGAATAGAATAGACGGACCTCTACTTTGGTAAATCGAATTATGCGGCGAAGATAATCGAGTACGGAGATTCCAGGCGCTGATCTCGAATGAAATCGAGTCAGGCTTTCGCTGCAAGAAGCAAAGGATCAAAGATGTGATAACATGGAGTGAACGGGAAAACGTACGCGAGCAAGGGTATCCGGTCATTATGTGCGATCAATCGCTCAAGCATATCAGCTTTGATGTAACATTTAGACATCAATGGGTGAAGGTTACAATGTAGCAGAGAGTGATTACCTATGAGCAAAGCAAGATTATCTATATCTGCGAGTTCGAACGCAGCAGGTAGAGCGACCCTTCCCGCGTTGTCCATACACCCATTGCACTCACCGCCTGCTTGGCTTGTGGATCTCCTCACAAAATCCTCTTCCGTCGCACATACCTAGCCTAAACACGTGCAAACACCTCCGGCTTCTCGGCAACAGACTGTACAGTACCACAGCGGTGTTTAAACCTTGTTTTATCAGCCACCCGCTCATACCCACTGACATCCAAAACTTCAAGCCATGGCCCCCAAATTCGTGAGCACATCTGCGTGTGTTCCAGACATGCGCTGACGACCACTCTAGGACCCCTCAGAGATCAAAATCATCTACCTCCGGGCCACAGGCGGTGAAGTTGGTGCATCGTCCGCACTCGCCCCAAAAATCGGTCCTCTCGGTCTGGTGCGTGTCTCTTCCTTCTTACCCGCGACATGCACTTAGAGCATCCCAGTCACCCAAGAAGGTCGGAGAAGACATCGCAAAGGCGACGTCTGCATGGAAGGGTCTACGTGTCACCGTCCAACTCACGATCCAGAACCGACAAGCGACGGTGGCGGTCGTGCCCTCGGCCTCGTCGCTCATCATCAAGGCTCTCAAGGGTACGCGTCCTCCGGCACCCGCTGTACATCCACCTAAGCTTTACTTTAGAGCCCCCTCGCGACCGTAAAAAGGAGAAAAACATCAAGCACTCTGGCAATGTCACCCTCGACGAGATCATTGACATTGCCCGCACGATGAAGAGCAAATCGCTATCAAAAGACTTGGCTGGCGGCGCAAAAGAGATTTTGGGCACCGCACAGAGCATCGGGTGCACGGTCGATGGCCGGCCGCCTCATGATATCATTGATGGCATCAACTCAGGCGAAATCGGGGTACCAGACGAGTAGACGACAGTTCCTGTATCATCGTTTCGCATTTATTCTTGACGTGTGGCCCGTTCCAGATGGGCTAATACCATGGTCAACGTTTGTCGTGGGCAGAATACTTTGTACGATACTCAGTCACTCCGTAGAAAAGTGAAACGATCGGATTCATGAAGCTTCAGGGTTAGAGTGATATGCTTTCCATCGTCTCTGGCAGATCTTCCACGTCGGAATCATCGCCATCCTCATCTTTCGTCTCGTCTTTTGTTAGTCGTGAGTTCCACGCCTCGGTGAACCGCACCTTGTCCTGGGCACCCAATCGCACCATTGTACTTGAGACGACTTGTGTTGCCCCCTTGCCATCACCGTGGTCCGTCAACCACCCAGCCCAAGCCAATGCAGCCGAGACCCCATCCACAGCTCGCCAATATTCATAGACTGCGCAAAGAGACGATTTGTCTGCAAGGTCATCGCGGGTACGTTCCAGAGCAAAGACGCGTTCCCAAACAGCTGCGGTGGGGAGGTACGCGGTGAATAAATGTCGTATCAACTTGAGACGCATGGCGCTATCGGTCCCCTGAGAGTATACAACCTCGGATACGTATCGGAGAAGCAGGCTCTCATGGATAGTCCGTGCGGCCGAATTTTTCATACTGTCGTGTAGTAAATCCTATTCGTCGTGCGATGAACCCGCGTCAGTAACGAACTCGGTATATGCCAGTGAGGTTCACCTCGTAAACTGCCCGTCGGTCTAGCGGATCGCTTGATTGATTGTCAAGTCCCCACAACCAAACTTTTTCTGTACCGTCTACGTCCTCGCCTGAAGCCACTGCGGTTCGTGCAGATGCCCACGTTGAATTGATATCATGTCGGTTGCACGCTTGTTCTGCATCTAGCCGAGCAAGCCACACGCTGGGGGAGGAAGAAGCAGCTGAATATTTCGTAGCGAATTTCAATGTTCTCTTTGGTGACGCATTGTCACATAAGAGTAAACGAACGTGTGTGACTTGCAGGATCGGTGGTGCACCTAAGGTCTGCGCCAGGGTTTGTAAAGACCGTATTAAATACTCTTTCTGCAACAATCGTGATCTAGGCGGGAATAAGACTGTCAAGATTCTGACTCACCAAGCTGGGGTCCAGGGTGGGAGAGCGACACCATTCCGACACAAAATCAGCGTATATATCAGATATACTAGGTTGGGTAACGATACACTGCGCAGAAGTTTTCCAAGTGGCTTTGACTGCAGTTGTAAGCCGCTCATTGGCAGATTGTAGAGCATCGATGAATTTTTCGCTATTCATGACACCAGGGTCATCTTCGACAATATCTTTTCCATCCTCTTTTGAGAGGGTAAATTCACGGAGTTGCCTGGTAGCAAGCATTCGAACGGCGCGAGGATCATTGGGTAAGGTTTCCTGCAATAGGGAATGGACATGGTCTAGTAGCGTAGTGCGGACATAAGGTTGGCACGGGTAACCGCGAATGAGCGCCTCCAGTTCAGTAAAGAGGTCTATCTTGGGTAGTGCTGTGTGGAGAAGCCTTGAAAACGCCTCATTGCAAGATTAGACGTAAATGCGCACCTTTCGCTGCGCTTGACAAAGCAGACTTGACGATGGCACCATCCATGATCGCTTTGCGTGCGGCTTCACCTTCGTCGCCACCCTGTTCTGCAGCCACGACCTCGCCTGGTTGTTCTTCCCTCCGCTCATCAATAGCGACAGTCTCATTGGGATCCCCGTCCAAGTCTAGCTCAATGACTTTTCGAAAATGTATCTTCTCGTCCTCCATGGTGGTTATTCCTAGAACATTCCATCGTCTTCTCATGCCTTCAACGAAACCGAGTTCCATGCGAATGTACTCCCTCCACATGTCCACGCTATCTGAATTTAGTCGAAGCCCTCGCTGTAGCAAAGAGCGGGCGGCAGACGGCGACATGTGCGATAACTCGTGTGATGCCGCCAAAATATAAAAGGAAGGAACATGGGGATGGAGTTGTAGAGCGCTAAGCAGCGTTCTTGAGGTTAGTCGCAATCTGATATCAAAAGGGGTGGGGCCTACCGTGCGGTGATTCGGCCAACCAAAGCGCGTGCACCTTCGCGTTTTGCCACCTGGATATACTGTGTCCAGAGTCCAACATCCGATTTAAACCTCTTGAGGGCACGCTCGAATATTTGGAATTGCCTTCGGACGAGGGCATAGTCGGATATCGTCGCGTTCGACTTTGGGAGGTCTAGAAAATAGCGTAAACATTGTAGACACCACAGATGCAGAGCGGTGTACATACTGAGTCGTTGGAGTCGTTTTCGTCGCAATTGTTCGAGGCCCATTTCATATGCTGCGTACCGCAAAAAATCGGCCTTTTTTGCTACTCGACGGACGAGGGCAGTCTCGAACTGGGTCCGCTTTTTCAGAATCTGTTTCACTTCAGCCTAGAGCAATGAATGTTTGATGAAGAGGGAGATTTAATGGGGCGCACTTTGGTAAAAAGGGTCTTCTGGACCAAGTCCTTGAGCTCTGCGAGCATCTAATTGCTGCATGAGACGGAAATGAAAAGTAAAGGTGCTCTGGACTCGCCTGCTCTTGCTGAAAGTGCACTCTCTCCATCGTGCGGGTGTAGGACTAATCTAATCGCTGGCGATGCACGCGACGACGTGAAGCACGTTCGTTGGACAGATAACGCTGATCTTCCCCGTCGCTGCTCAGCAACCGTGTATAAAGCGCTCAGGCGGAGAACCAATTCATACCACTCTCATCCATGGCCCCAAAGTCCCATCGTCCGGGCCCAACTGGTCTTCCCCGCACTCACTCCCGCTCCTCCTCCTCTGGCTCTTCCAAGGCTGCCTTAAATCTCCACTTTACTCAGAAAGATCCAGTACTAGAAAAGACAAAGAAGGCCGGTCATGAAGTATGCCTCCTTGCTGTTTTCCCAGCAGTTTTATCTGATCCCTCTGCGCAGTCCCGCTCACGAAACACATCGCCACTTCGACGGGTGAGCAGCACCACGCGAGTGGCTTCCAGAGAACTCCTGCAAGCCCATCGCTATGCACCAGCCGCGACCCAACGCCAGCAGGGCCCAAAAACAAAGGGCTTCATCCTTGCTAGCCCCCCCGCTGACGAAGACGAAGACGAATGGGTGTCCAGCGAAAGTGGCGCTGTGACACCGAACAACATTGACAACGGTCAGACACCTGTCGACCAGCGCAGGTGCATACCCTCGGGCCCCGCCATCGACGAGCCCCGTCTAGATACCCCACGGGCGCAGCCCCAGTCCCTGTCTCGCGTGCCTACGATCCGTGCTCCGGAGGCGGCTGTGAAGACGTGCGCGCCCGCGCCACCTAGTCATATGGAGCTGGCTCCTCAGACACAGCTTCCCTTCTCTGAACCACGCGTCAAGGAAGTACGCTCTGCAACCACCTCACCCGTTCACCGCACCCACCACAAGCGTCTATCTGTGACCCGACCTCCTTCTATGCACTCTACTACCAGCAGATCCGAGGTACCCCTCCGTCCACATCCTTTGATCAGGGGACATTCGTTCGGCCAGGGTGTGCCCATGACGCCGAAGGTGGTACCCCTCGCTCCGCTGGCCGTCACCTCCGAAGCATCTCCCGTGTCGTCACCCGTTCGCGATCAGACCGAGAAACTCTCCATCTCCCCATCCAGCGTCAAATCTACTTGTACACAATCGACAACAAATCGTCGAACCTCGGTCTCTTCTATTCGCTCGGTGGCCACGCTTCCGAGTCAACCCCAGATCCAAACACATTTCTTGGGGAGAGCACACGATCGACATCGGACACTCTCATCGATGTCCTCTACTTCTTCTTCATCTGTTCAAGCTCTGTCCTCGTTGGCGTGTCTCCCAACAACTCGCCCGTCCACGCCGCAATACTATACCGTGCACTTCCCCCCTGCCAACATCTCTGCTAATTTGGAGGTGGTTCATCCACTTTTGCCGCCTCCTTATCTGAGCGTGCACATGTCTATCACTGTGCATAGAAGCCCGTTAAAGGAGTCATATGATAGAGTTATTGCCGCCAGGAAACTGCAGAAGCAGGAAGCTGAAATAGTTTGATATGGATCAGGCTTCACGCCGATTTTCACACATGCATATCTTTGATACCCATGCATCGGACTTGCCTTGCTTCATTTATTCGGGTCCCCTGTGTGTTTTATTGTAACTGCATTGACAATGGACGGTTTTATAATGTGGTACCCAATGGATTGTATATATCGCTTGGTGGCGGTGACGTCCATACGTGGCACGCGACAGATTCAAGTCTCCCTTACCCTTTGACCATCACAATGTGGCTCTCTGACGCACAAAGTCCGTGTTCTGTCCACGTCGCTCACCTGCCTGCTCAACAGCCCATTTTCCATGCACAGAAATTGGTGTTGCGCTAACAACGTTTGGGATACTGTTCATGTTTCTGGGGGTAATGCTCTTCTTTGACGCTGCTCTACTTGCACTTGGAAATGTAGGTATATCGTCGCGCCAGCCCAGCCTGGGACTCATCTTGCATGCTAGATGTTGTTCCTCTCGGGCCTCACTCTCATCATTGGACCCCATAAAACATTCTACTTCTTTGCTCGCAGACAAAAGCTGCGTGGAACAATCTGCTTCCTCGGTGGTGTCCTGCTCGTCTTTTTCAGATACCCGTTCATTGGGATGATCGTAGAGACCTTTGGATTCTTGAATCTCTTTGGGTATGACGTGTCCACTTCATGTTCTTCACGTTTCTCACATTTACTCCTTAGCGACTTCTTTCCCGTCGTCTTGACATTCCTGCGACAGCTTCCTTTTGTTGGCACATTTTTGTCATTCCCCTACATACGACCGGTGAGTAAGCCTAGTGGTCGTCGATAGACTGCTGACAGCGTTGTCGCAGGTCGTTGATCGTCTAGCAGGCTCAAGAACCTCGGCAGTCTAGTTCACGATCGTGTTCACTTATGCAGCCGACGTCTGATAAAATTTTGCTAGAATTTAATGGGTATAGATTTCATCCTAAGTGGTAAACTCCTCGGAACGCGAAACGAGTTACTTTCATCATGTGTATACCCATCCTCATGCACTCTGCAGGAACTCATCCGAAACTTGTTTCTCTTTTAGTACCAACAATGTCAGTGGTGGCCAAACCGTCTTTCTCGAATGCTGCCTGTCTCTCGGACAACTCGTCTCGATTTCTGATCGTGAAACCACTCTTTCTTGCCTGGTCGATGACGAGACCACTGAAAGAAGCGTCAGAAAAACTGTCTCTAACATACTTTGGCACTCACATTGCATACAACATCATTGCAATATATCCTGACATCGGCACGAGATATGACCGACGCGTGTATGTCAAATCGGCCAATGCACCTTGTGCGGACGGGTACCACGCCCCTCCTCCGACACCCTAACGCCGAGTTTATAAGTGGGTACGATCATTTAGAATGCACTCGCCATAACGATCAAGCCCGAGCCCCGTTTTGTGTACTTGCCCAGGTTCTTGGTACCGAGGGTAAAAATACATGGATAACAGATAGATTCGAAGAAGAATAGGCCAAACAGGCATCCAACACCTCCGTACCCTGGCAATTGTGAGGCCAACAGACAGAACAAGGTGCAGAGGAAACCGTATATTGCAAGCAAGAGAGCTGGATCGACAAAGTTCAAGATGACCACTCCGACGAATCTATGAAATTCATGACACTCTTGGTTGCCAATGGATAGTGACAATTCCTACCGTCCGACGGTGAAGGTGATTTGACAAAACGAAAATAAATCGCTTGCTCTGGACTGGCTGATACCGACACCCTGATCGACGAAAAAGTTGACGGCGAAAGCAGCTACACCGACTTGCGCCCCACTGAAAACCATGATGAAGACCCCCAACAGATTTGTCGAAGAACTTACACATAGGCGGTCTGTGCGACAAAACCAAAAATACAGCGGTACTGTTTCCAGAAGGGTCCTTGGTCATCCTGGAGTCCTACGTCTTGGATTTCTTCAGCCAGGGCATCTTCCGTTATTTCCGGAAGAGTCGCGAAGCTGAAGAACGTCATACAGCGGGAAGGGTAAAGAAATAGACTTGACATACTAGAACAACACATTCAGGAACATACCGAGGCCGGCGACAGCAAGGTAAACCCTGCATTTTAATATCAACTCTGGGATTGCATGGAAATGGGGAACTAGCAACGCACCACTGCACTGTGCCGAGAGAGGTTGCATTCGCGCCCGTGAAGAACCATCGAGCTGCAATCAGAGGTCCGGAAAAACTAGCCACTCCTTGGAACCCTTGGCTGAAATTGAGACGAGCAGCTGCATACTGAGGTGTGCCCAAAACGGATATGTAGGAATTGGCGGCGACCTCGAGAGTGGATAGGCCACAGCCTAGGACGCGACGCTCGTGACTTGTTGAGGCTAACTCGTACGGGTCACGCACCAATGACAAAGGTACTCCCAACGAAGCCGCCGTATTTCTCGAACTTGGCAGATGGCCAAAAGAAGATAGCACCAAGGGAATACAGTGTCAGACCTACATGGATGCCTTTCTATGCATCTGATCAACAGTGCGAACCGATTTTTCCTTGAATAAGCTACCTTATATCCTAACCGTTTCATCTGTTCTCAAAGTCAGTACCGTACCCATCCTTGGGGACAAGGACTCACGAAGTAACCGGCGAACGGTGCCCACACAAAATATGCACCCTTACAGGACATTGTTCAGTAACATCTACATGCATCACATCTACGCTCACAAAGTAAGCAAGCTGAAGCATAGTGCTCTGCAGCTTGGTTATGTGAAACACAGTCTGAAAATGTGCATTAAGGACATCAAGAAGCTAACGAGGATTGTCATCGTCGACATTCTGGAAGGAACGGTGAAACGCTCACACCATAGGCGAAACCCCCTGCGAATTTCATCGAGTCAGCAGGCTTACGGGGAAATGAAAACACAGCTTACAAGTAAAGAAAAGCGTCGTTACGAGGGCGTATGCATAAAGCCATTGTCGTCGGCTGAGTTGAGAACCTAGAAAACGATGACATCACATGTAAGAAACAAACTCAGCTCGTCAAAGAATGAAGCATACCCGTTGTTCCCTTTGGGGGTGCCATTTGCAGTCGAAAAGTCCGAGTTGATCAAGGAAACGGGAGCTAAGAATCACCGAACGAAGGTGCTTTTATTAATGACGGGTTTTCCGACTGCCGGCACTATAGCGGATAACGTGACAAATGGAGATGAATGGCCACGCGGAACTCCTTCGATCTGTTGGCATCATATCAACAACTGCGGGACCACTTTAGCTCGCTCGAGACAACAGCAACCAATGGATGGATGAGACGTAACGTAACGCGGTAGTGCTGAGATGCTGTCAGTGGAATATGTAGTACTGCCACGAGGTGAGATGCACAGCACGGCCATATGAAGGGGGATGGGGTGGTCCACCGAATAACGGACGAGATAACAGGGCCAAGCGCTCAGATCGTAGATGTCACATGTACATCTCCGTAATGATGGCGCTGTCGCTTGTTGCGGTCTGAGACGAATCATCTTCCAGTGTCGGCTCAACTACCAGTGGCTCAGAGGAGGTTGAAGTCGTCGAAATAACTTCATCATGTAGGCTCGTTCGCGGGCTTGTTCACCCAGGCTGTGGGCGAAGGGACCCAATGTCCATCTAGCCCAAGTCGCAGAATTTCTATTGGACCAGACCCAAAGTTCTACGCGGCGATGGATGAGTGTCTGTTGAAGTGGCGAAGTATATATGTATTCGTAAAGGCTTACACGTAACCTTTTATATGACCTCTGGGCGAGATGTCCTCGCTTCTCGCTCCCTACATCGCAGTGAGTGTAAACCCAGTGGCATTCTGGAGAGATCCGGTGCTCACACTTTGACAGCAAAACTACGCCGAGGTGAAGCGACAATATCCACAGGAAGGTCGCAGAAGGTGGCGATTGAGGATAGCGCAGCAATTCTGGACCACTGCAGGTGAGCGGGACTTGTTGCCCCCACAGGTACGCACCCGCCCTGCATGTCTGAAGCAGCATTTATCCATTCCAACCTCAGGATGTATCGCCTGAGGGGATTGCAGGAGCCGACACTGACCCCGATCCAGTGGACGGGGTTACTCGCGATGTGCATGTGTTGGGGCTGATCGTCCGCACTGACTTTTCCGACGAGCCATCGTGGGCATCATTTTGTGCCCGTCTCCAGGACAGCGAGAACGAACTTGTCTTGGGCATGGACGAGAAGCAACCTCCCCAGTCCGACAATACAGATGAACCCGAGGACGACAGTGACTCTGACTCGGAGGACGTGGACGAGAATGCTCCTCCAACCATCTTCCGCATCGTGAATCCGTCTTCTCCACAGGAGCGTGCGTTCATAACGAACGCTTCCAATCTGACGGTGTTGCGTCTGTTCAACGATGTCGACATTCGCTCATCGCCTATACCCCCTCCTGGCGTAAAACGCATCCACCCGCCGAATAGGCTCGTGGACAAGCACGGCTTCCAAGAATATTATCGAGGAAAGCATGTGTGGATATATGACACCAAGTCGAGCGCCGATCAATGCGTGCGCGTTGTTAGCCAAAGCGGCGACATGTACGGTACTGCGACGTAAGTCCGCGGTTGTTCGCCTGTCTCTTTGTCTAATTTCATCTGATCCGACTAGAGGTGATAGCTGGAGAGCGAGAGTGTCACACATTTGCGAAATCCAGGTCAACTTGTCCTCCGGAGCCATTAGGATCGACTTTGGAGGGCTTGATCGCTGGGATTTTATCGAGCGGAGTCGCAACATGCTGGAGGCCGAGGGAGAGTAATACGAAGGGCCAAGAAGAGACAGACAGTGAGTAGATATCACTGTGCCTCTGTTTGTTCACGATAAAGAAGTCCTTCGCTTGCTGATCCATCTCACTTTGATCGTGCACCGTCGTGATGGAATGAGTCGCAATGAATTGATATCCATGCCAGCCAAAGTACAGACAATGCGTCGGGATACCTCTTTCCCTTGCATAACTTTCCACGCG
>JBBPMS010000006.1:190126-200943 GCA_038090435.1 Phylloporus scabripes | reverse complement strand
GGTCAGTCTCCGATGGACAAGAAAATTGGTGTGTATACTGAGTATCCGTGCCTTTCGATGATTTGAGTAGACTTCGTATCCAGGTTATATTTTCTGTACGGAACTAATGCCTCCAGACCACGAGTTGCGACTCATGTTGGTGAACACGTTGCGAAAGGTAAGCGTCGCTGTTGACCGCCTAACTCGTACCTCGTCCTTGACCAACCCTAAGGACCTGGAGAGCACGTCTGTGCCTCGAATATGTCTCGCACTTGATGTACTTTTGCAAGTTCCTACGGAGGATGTTATTCCGGCTGTCGATGTCCGCCTGCAGACTCTCCTTGAACACAAGTCGTAAGCAACATCATCAGCTGAGCCTCAAATGGCCTGTCTCAAGTCTTGGTTTCAGCACTGCTGTGCGGCGACGTGCTTCAATAGCGTATTATACCCTCTTCAAGCGAGATACTGAACGTCTGGCACACTTGGAGGTTTTAGTTGAGCGTTGTCTCTATGCTGAACCTGCTGAGATTATGTCAATGTCTATGCTTGCAGGAAAAGTAGGTAGATGTCCTATTCTATCTCCCTATTCTAATCGCATTTCAAGCTTAAGCACTCGGATTCACTTGCAAAGCTTTTCAACTCCCAGTTTCAGCGTCAGTATCGTATGTCTCGTGATCCCAGCTCTGTATCTGGAATACTTCGGGTGTTTCGCAAAGGGGAAATGAAGTCAGTATACATGTTGTGTTTACAAAATAGCCTTAACACGCTCTCAGACTTGAGCCAGGGAGTGTTTTAGTTCTCCTCGATATCATCAGGCGTGTTTCAAAAGTTCCAGCGCGAGGTAAGAGTCCATATACCACGGCTACATCTGCTGAGCGTCATGCAGCTTTACTCCGCGAGGCCTTTATGCTTTTGACGACCGTTAGTCCAGATATGCTCCGCGAATCTCAGCTATCGTCGACTGCTGTGACTTGCATCCGCTATTTTCTCTCTTCCAAGGATCCCAATGATGTATATTTATTTGTATCCTGCTTGAATTGTCTGGATCCTACCATTTGGGCTGGGATACATCCCAACACTGTGGCCATTTTGGATGAATGGGAGGTTCAACAAGTTATGAGGCTTCTCGATTCACCGGATAGGTTGATCAGAAAGACGGTGCTTCATCCTTGATTGCACTCAATGGGGTTTGCTATTGACGTTTTCTACAGACGCTTGAGGTCCTCAATTCTGTTGACCCAAGTATCGTCGAGACATACTACTCGCAGGCTCTGAATAACTTGTCATTATCACTCTCACTAGTTGATAAAGACGAATACGTCTCACGTCTACTTGAAATCATCGACATGCAAGATGCGGATGACGTGGACCAATATGCAAGCCATTTGAAGGGCCTCTTTTCAGTTGTTGAAGGGGGTGAGTACGGTACAACAGAAGGCCTTCTGGTCCTCGATCACTGTGTCCAGCAAATCCTGAATGGAATTCGGAAAAGTGCGCTCAAAACTCACTGCGCAATGACATCCCTGACCTTTTAGAAGGAGAAACATCCTCTAGGATATCATGCGTTACGGCGTTGACTATGTGTCTCACGGAGCCCGAAGTCCACGTGGGACCAACTCTCATGGTTATTATTTCGGCACTTGTGAGCGAGTACTGTGGTAAAGTTTCAATATCACCTGTGGAGATGCTTCGTGGTATTGCAACGAGACTAACTTCTTATGCACGTGAGTCAATATTTACCAGTGTGAACACTAGTTTGATAACCTCGATCAAGCATCTGTTCGAGACGCGTGTTTACTTACGATGTTGAGACTCTCTGTCGAGTGTGATGATGTCCCTGAAGAAGTCACTGCCGTTGTCCAGCGAATGTCGAAACACTGTAGTGCTCATCTCCGTAGGGTAGGTCCAACACACAACCCATTCCAGATGCTGATTTTGATTCCAGAGATGTAACCAATTCCTGACACTATCAACTCAGCGGCGTGTTCTTTCTGACATTATCTCCAGAGCACCGTCGTCTTCGGTAGGTTGACAAGTTATTATTAATTGCAAGAAATCACTGACTTTAGGACAAGCTGCCTGACTTCCTCTTTGCATTGACGAATTACCAGTCAAATCGGAACGCAACGCTTGCACAATCCCCCGAAATTGCATCCTCTGGACGTCTCTCGTCTTTGGGTCACTCATCTTCTCGAGGGACAGAATCTGCAAGAAAATTGCGGTATGATGCCTATGTAGCTCCGCAACCTATCCCTAGTCTTAGACCTCTTTCTCGTCCATGGCGATCAAGGAGTTCTGTCTCCAGTCCAGAGGGTAGCACAAGGAGTTTGTCTCGCACAAGTGACACATCAAATTCATTGAATGAACTTGCCAAGACCATAACTCCTGGGGAGCTGACGCTAGTAGCGGCGCGGAGCTCCATGGATGTAGCTGAGGTATGTAGCAGTCGGATTTTTCCCTTCCTGATATCTCTAATAGAAATAGAGCAACGAAATAGCAGAGGTTGTGTCGCGGACAGCGCAAGATGACCTAGTTCGTCGCCCTCAGGTTATGCAAAATGAGTGTAGCTAGTCTGATTCGCGATGACAGGCATCCCGAGTTGATCTTATTGCTCTCGATTCTCCGTTCGTCGCAGAACCTGCAAAAGGAGAGATAATAGACCCTGATTTTCGGGCTGCGTGGGACTCTATGGAGAAAGCTAACGTTCGAGGTTGGTGTGAGGCTTCGCTGGACATGATTGTGCGCCTGTTGCAATCGTTGCAATATCGGATGAGAGTCATTGCCAGCGACCAACCCCCATTTGAAGGCACGTGCGGATCTTGTGAAAATATCTTTGACTAAGTAATGCTCGCAGGTGAACTCAAGGTGCTTGTGCAGGGGTCGGAACCTCGGGAGTATGCAACTCTCCGGTTGCGAGAGGCGGATGACGAGAGTTGTCTGTGGCGTCTGCGCTGTGATGATGTGGAGTTGCGCACTACCATCAAGAGGCTGCTGGAGGACATGTAGACAGATAATTGTACATGAATTAATTGATCGATCGACAGTTGCAGCGTGGGAACTGGGGATTGGCAAATGATCCGAGCTCTCAGCCGCTTTGTTGACAAGGATCTCTTTTGATCTCTTCTAGCAAATCTTTCAAGCACTTCGTATTTCTGTCACAATCTCTGAGGAATCTATGATAGTGTGCTCGCAGAAACTCAAGTTCGCGTTTTCTTTGCCTCACTGGTTCACGTACTCACGATTCAAACCAATTTAGCACGTTCCACGTTCTTCGCTTCATCCCACTTGTTGTATATCTTGTCGGCACTGACCGCCCACCCTAAGGTCCATCTTTCTCACAATTTATGGGATTATTTCCTCTCCGTATCGCTCACATCAACCACTGACACCATCGCATTGTCAAAATGACCTACACTCTTAAGAATCAATCCATCCTTCGCTCATCCAGCTGCCCTTCCCCTCCGCCCCCTTCCCCAGACTTCCCTGTGGTCACACAGAGAGCTCGTCCTCTCACCAGAGTCCCTTTCAATCTTAGACGCTCCTCCTTGACACTGGCAACTTCACCTTCCCCCATCCAAGATAAATCATATCTAGAAGCGCTTAGTCTGCGGTTGAATGAAGCCGTGTCCAAAGCGCTCGCTCATCCGTCCGGCCCTTCCCTTTCGAGTGAACTGCTAAACGGCAGACGCCCAATTCCAGCCGGTCGTGGTCGGACCTTGGGCATATTGATCGCTTCGTATGTTGGTGTTTGGTATTCTGTTGTGCCATTGCTCATCATGATTTCCAGCGAGCTACAAGCGGCACGCGACAACAAGAGTTTATACAGGGCTGTCTTGCGTGCACTCCACAAGCCTCTGTCTTTTCTCTTGAGTGATATATCAGCTCTCCTTCTACCCCTGCTATCCTCTCCTGCATTTCTCTGCCCACCGGCACCTACAATTGCCGCGTCCATCCCAAATGCCACTCAGCTTCACGCCATAGCCATCTCGGACTTTGCTGGAGAATTGCTGACGAGCTTCGACGATATGACTTTAGGCCTTGACACCGACGGTCGTGGCGATGGACTGAGGCCCATACGTGCAGGACTTGTTTCCCTTATTGGCCGTGTCCTCACCCCGTTGATCGCAGGAATCAAGGAAGCATTGATCCCTCTTGTTGACGCGCTAGAGAGTCCCGCCATACAGACCTGTCAGAAAGTGAAGGGATCCGTTCACCCCTCCATCGTTACACTCCAATCTTTGGTTCCTATTTACTCCCGAGCACTCGCACGCTATGCGAGCACCCACCCTTCGCATACTTTGCTTGCCTCATTCTTGATTTCTGTCGTGTGGCGGGCGCTTGTTGCATTGTCGCATCGTCCCACAGTGGCTCAAAGCTCCCTGCAGGTAATGCCTGCAGAGAAAGGCCACACACCATCCCCTGCGATTCCACCAGTTGCTCCTACCGGGTTATTCAGTTTTAAGTACGGCTCTTCGCGACCAGCATCCCCTTCAACCTCATCGACAGCCGCCGCAGATGCCAAAGCACTTTGCAAAATTCTCTCCCATTTTCCTCGCCCTCAAACCAGTGTTGCGCGGGAAGCGGTGGATGAAGCTTTTGTTCATTTAGAAGCATTAGCGTCATTTCTTGAAATAGCCACCGATCCGTTCTTTGGAGTTGGCAAGGCCGCAGAGGAGATAACCGGCAAAATCCTTAATCTCACAGATGAGCTCCCGACCTTGATCGCCCTTCCGGTGCTGGCGAATACAAGGTATTTTGGAAGCATTCTTGATCTTCAAGTCCACAGGGTTTCTGCGCTTGTCGATGTTCCGGAGGACGTATACCGCAGAGAATACCTCGCAGGCTTTGGGCGAGCAGAACAATTTGGTCCCATTGTTGCGCAACGGATCTTGGATGATATATCCGCCCAACCTGTTACGGTTCACGCGGAGTGCTTCCTGGTCTGGTTGAAGAATCGCCTGGGCCAATAATGGCTGCATGACCAATTGTGGTGGTTTGCAACGACCGTACAATACGAATGTCTTTAATTTTTATTCAGGTTTGTTCATGTTGTCGAATCACTACACTCAAGAGTTACTTTCATGGCGTATTTCCATGACGTCAGGAAATGTTACGCGCACAAAGTGCATTGTCGGGTTTTACAATCAAGATGTTGGGCTTATTCTCTGGCAACTGGCTTGGAGAATCATGTTTAACTCATCCCGATGCAAGCAATTCTCCAACCTGAAACTCTGAGCGATCTCATTTAGCTCGGCCTTGTTCTTGCCACGAACATGTTCCGCCAACTCCTCGACGAGGTACTCGGCGACGAGCGTGCAGCGCTCCAGCCGGCCGACGCAGTCTGGCATCTTCCATACAAGTGCAGGGTAGAGCGCCTGGTTTTCGGGCGGGATCTCCCGTGTGATGTGGTCGATCAGGGGTTGATATATGTGCTGGATCGCGGCCGTGTCTGCGCCCCACACATCTACTGTGAGGCGGTGTTTGCGGGAGAGAAAGTCTTTGAAAATGGTCATGCATTGTGTTTCTTGCGAGACATGAACCATGCCCTGGAATCCCATGTCTTTGTACGGCCAGATGGATCAGCTCAGGCGATCTTGCGAGGACGGTTGGCACTGGTGGGGATGTAAAGTGGGGGGAGGAGGCTCACGTTGTTGTAGATTGCGAATTGGTCTCAGAGGACGCGGTAGCATTGTTCGTTGGTGGTGTCGGTCGCTCAGCCATCGTATTGCTCGCGCGCGTAGACTGGGCCCCATTCGCCGTTCCAGACAGAGACCGCGTTCGTCCATCCACTGTCGTTTCTTCTCGAAGCCCCTCCTCAAGCGCCTGCGTTGTTCATTGCTGCTGACGTACTTTTCCGGAGAAGGTTGGAAACCAAAGTTTGAATAGTCTACCGGGGACGATGCGATGCCACTTGCTAAATTGGCCAGGGCATATTCCATGAATCGAGTACGCTGTGTTGACCTACTTTTCGTGAACGTCGCCAAAGTGCGAAAAATCCGAGGCGAACGTGTTACCGTCAAAGAAGATGGCATGTTCTGCGTCGACGGCACGAACGGCGTCGTACACGCGCTCATAAAACTGGACGACAGCGCTGTGCGTCTGGCATGCAGGCTCGTTGAGGGGATTGTAGCCGGCGGTCCGCGCGTTCCCGGCATAGTGCCGCGCGAGTTCCGTCCACAACCAGACCGTGCGGTCCTGAAAGTCCTTGTGGATCCAAAAGCTGGCAATGTGGGTGCCAGCGTCGCAATGCCAGTCCATGTTGTGCCCGCCTGGTGTGGTGTGGAGGTCGAGGATGGTATAGATGCCGTATTGAGCACAGAGATCAATGATGTGATCAAGGTGTTTGAAGCCCTCTGTTTTCGAGGACGCGGGGTTCATGTCATAGACGGCGGCCCCATATCGAGTAGTTGTTCAACCAATCCTTAAATCTCCGATGGTAATTCTCGATGTTGGAGCACTGCTGTCTACTTTACATTGAAAGAGATCTGTAGAAAAATATGTAACAATAGATAGCAGCCAGGTACAAAAGATTAATGATCTGTTACAGGACAATCTCCTACTTGTCTCCAAAGGGCATAAGTCAAGATCAATGATGAAGTGCCATCTGTTGATAATACATCCAGTTCATCCATATCACGATCAAGTTTGTCAATGTATTCACGAGCACCTGAAAGATGAGCAACCTTGGCACAGGCAGCATGCAAGGCCAGGAACTGAGGAGAAGGGTTTGGGAGGATAAGGGGATCTGGTGATGTGAAGGTAACCTCAGAATGCAAGAGGGGATATGGATTGATTGCATTTGCATGGTAGCAGTTATCTTTCTCCTAGGTTCAAGGGGATGTTAGAATTTATATAGTTTCTGACCATAATATGATACCCACTGTGCTTTCAAACCATAATTCCAATCGATTGAAAGCATCATGTACATTACACTCCATTGTGATGACATTGGAGAGGGTGTGGATTTTGAGACCATTCACCTTTTCATCACAACCAAAACTTTTTATAACTGCCAAAACTGAGGAACTATAGTCCACCTAAGCAAAATAAGTATGATAGTAGTGCTAACCATTGACATAAGAAATACCTCTGTCAGAGAGCTTGCAGGTGTGAAAGGAGTTGCCTGAGGTAAAATGTAGGCCAGTCTTGTGCAAATAATACCACCACCTTCAGCAGCCACTGCTTCATGGCTAACAATTGATACAGAGTCAACTGCTAGCTCATCATACATTCCTGTCATTGGGTATTTGTAGCCATCTCGATAAAGAGCCTGCGAAGGGAATTTTAATATCTATGAATGCAAATACACACTATGTATATGTCACAAACCTGAGTCTTTGCTGTCTGGTAATCCCTGGGTGGTATTATAATATTTGCCCTTAAGTCCTCCCTAATTTTATCAAACTCTGGATTGCTTGGAAGATCAAGTGGGGATGATGTGTCCCCTCTGGTCCTCTTAATTGTACATAGGATCAGCAACAAGATCTTAATGGAACTAATAGCTCACATGGAAGAATAAACCATAATCCAAAGCATCTTCCCAGTTCTAATAACTTTCTTTTATCTTGGAGGCAGGAATTAATAGCTTTGATGACCTCAACTTGTGCATCCAATGAGGGAGCATTGAGGATCAGATATCCAAGTATTCTTGCATGCATACAGTCCTCCTTAGTATCAGCATTTCTTTCAAGTGTAAAACAGATGTTGTATGCACTGAGGGCATCAAGGTGATCTAAGTTGGTTGTTTGCACAGGTGGAAGGGGAGTAGGCATGATGGTAGTAGCTGGAGAAATGCAGGACAACAAGACCATCGAATGGAGGTTAACCCCTATCATTCCATTTCAAATTCCGCATCGTCAAAAGCCGAGTTAGCCTGTTAGTCAGCAGTCTTGCCCTCGCTCTGCCTATGCTATTTGCTGTTTAACGTCTATCTTGCCTAGTATATTAGAATGGCAAGTCGAAGTGAAAACAAGGCCTGTGCGCTTTTTTACATTATGTTGCCCAACTCAGCCTCAAGGCTCAGATCTGAGTGGCGTGAGAGAACATGAACACCTGTCCCAACACACAGGTCTTGTGACACGACATGATTGAAATCGCCACTTCAGCTCACCTTGCCCAATCTCTAAACACTGGTGCGATAACGGAGTGATGCAGTCGCGATGAGTGCTAGGCCGCTCTTCGGGACGCTTGATCTGTCCTCCGCATCCATGATCCAAGTGACGCGCACACGTCCCCCATGCAGCACTGTCGAACCTCGTTTCACCGGACACTGTCGTCCCTACGGTCCTGTCAAGCGCTGCGTGCTGACAACACCTCTTCTGAGTCTCCGGCTTCCCGACTCCGACATCACGCGGCCCACGATGCATCTTCATGCTCCTCGAGTCCTATTTTCTGTGCGCAAACCAAATCCGACCCAGATGCGCTGCTCGTCTGGACGACCTGAGTCCTGCCACCTTTCATTTCACATAGATTAAGGCAATCCCAGGCGGCAATTACTATCCGCACGTTCACGGTGGTCGACATTTAGTTCCCATGTACTTCTTGCCTAAATTTATCCTGGTCTACCTGTCCTCGCAGAGTGGTGCAGCCATCGGTAGATCCGTAGGCACCCAATGTACCCCCAAAAAACAGACATGGACACCTGCATGGACGACTTGCGGCGATGACGACGTTGTTGTCATCCCTTAGCTGAGCGGTTACTTCGCTCCTGCCTCCACCTGTAAGTGCACCTACGCTTCCTCCAGACTCACACACAATGACGACAGTGGCATCCGGGAGCTCGTTTGCCATGGCCTCATGTCCCTCCCTCATGCGCGCACCCTTGGCCACACCCTCTTGCTCGAGGCAGACGAGCCGTCGATGAGCCCCGCCAGTTTCCTTGCCGCCCTCACCATGTGCGCGCCCTTGTCCTCACTGTCCACACGCCCCCTCACCTTGTCGCTTCACCCCCATCGCACACGCGCAATCCTGCCGTTGCCCCGGGCGACGACGGCGCGAGAATCACTGCGTTGGTCCTCATATCGCGCCCCTTACATCCATGTCCCCTTACCTTTCCCG
This sequence comes from Phylloporus scabripes, assembly GCA_038090435.1. Classification (NCBI taxonomy): domain Eukaryota; kingdom Fungi; phylum Basidiomycota; class Agaricomycetes; order Boletales; family Boletaceae; genus Phylloporus; species Phylloporus scabripes. Next base: position 191,907 of record JBBPMS010000006.1, on the reverse strand, counting down.
ACGACGATAGACCTGGAGGATAACCATAAGTAGTGTATGTCCGTTATGTCCCTCCCACGTATACCCAACTCCAGAACAGTTTTAGACCCCTTCCCCCACTAATTGTTGCACCCGGGCCATGAGAGGCAGTGCCACAGGTAGCACGACAGCCGGACCACGATCTGGGACCCACTATGCAGGCGCAGGGACATCCCATGTTTGGGCGGAATCATATGGATGGTCATGGGATGGTAAATATATCGGATCGTGCAAGTCTCCGTGCCCTGGAATCCAACATCTTTGCACGACCGGATGGACCAGGTTGGTGTGCGCCTGACATACTGACTTGGAGGAGGGGACTCACATTGTAGATGGTGAGTTGGCCGCCGAGGTAGCCTTGTTCGTAATGCCCGCGTGTCTCCATCTTTTCTCATGTCATTCTGTAGCACGTCCTCAAGCGCCTGCGTTTCCGGAGAGTATCATAAAGACAGAATACTTCGATGAGATGCCAACCCGCTAAAGTGGCTGCCTCGAGTACGGGGCCGTGTTGACACGGACGTCACCAAAGTGGAAAAAACGTGTTCCGTCAACTTTTAAAATGACGTGTGGTGCATCGACGGCACGCCGTACACGCCTGCGTCTGGTCTGTGGGCCCGTTGAGTGGCGCGATCCACGGGTTCATCGCCGCACGCATGTCTTGGCTTCCGGAGCTCGAGGGTTGAAACACACTTCTCTGAGGACCTGATACACACACCTTGTCGAAGAATAACGCGGATTTTTCAGGTCCGAGTACGTCCGCAGCGGATCTGGAATTTCGATGATGACATGCAGGGTAGGCGGATATAAAGATTTGCATGCTGTGGCTGGCCCGCCTGCCGGTCAACGGGGTGAATCAGTCAGCTGGGATATCATCGTGTGATTTGAGTGGGAATCATGTGTTGGCCCCTGTTACTTGCCCCGCATAGATGCTAGCAACCGGAAGTATGGTGACTACCTGGGGATGCGGTCAGGCGCAGGTCATGGTGCCCGTGACGAATCGTAGGGTACAAAACGATCTTGTTGAGCAACTTTAAGGTGTATACAAGTCCACATTTACAAAACAACTTTAGGAACAGGATGTGGGTATCATGGTATTGAATGAGGGTTGTAGATGCACAGAGGGTGAAACATTCGGTTGAAATAGATACCTATATCCGTCCCTCGCCAAAAAAAAAGGAAGGAAAAGCGATAACGTGTGTTCGGCTGCGTTGGGTGTCGTGAATATATCGTGCAAGATGCTGTCCCCATTCGAGCAAGAGGGAAATTGTCACCGCTCAAAAAATTTGAGTGCACCCCCCCGGTTCGGTATTCTGGCTCGCGGATCTTCTTGTACCCCTGGAATTTCGCCATGCTTGGCAAGGTGGTGCCAATAGAGCACATCCCCTGCCTTTAGTTTGCGGGGAGACGGTTCAGAGGGTACCCCCCTCGGCTCTGGCGGCGTTTGACGGACCGGGCCGTGTGTAAATGGGGTTTGAAGGGGCCGAGGGGATCTCTGAGGGGAAGAGTGGGCAGAAGAGGAGAACCAGTCTGGGGATTCTGTTCGTGGCGAGGGGTGGTAATCCGAGCCCGGGGATGTCTGGAGGGCGTGATTTGGGAGGCGTCTGTCGACAGGATGATACATGGTGGGATATGCGGGTGCGAGCGGAGGGGGGGACGAAGGGGGAGGTGGTGGTGTGGCGTACTCGACGGGGAGGACACCGGGTTCGCCTGGAATGTGGTGTCGCTCTGAGGGCGTGATTTCGCTCGAGTGGAAAACAAAGCGA
>JBBPMS010000006.1:170683-190028 GCA_038090435.1 Phylloporus scabripes | reverse complement strand
GGTGCGAGCGGAGGGGGGGACGAAGGGGGAGGTGGTGGTGTGGCGTACTCGACGGGGAGGACACCGGGTTCGCCTGGAATGTGGTGTCGCTCTGAGGGCGTGATTTCGCTCGAGTGGAAAACAAAGCGATGGCCGTTAGTAGCGCGGTTTGTTGTTGAAATGGAGGAAGTACACCTGGTGCACTAAATCAAATCAGGGAGCGTAGGGAAGCTGATGGGATGACTCTCACGGGAATAACGATCATGTAGCCGACCGCGGTGCCACAGGTGTGGCAGCAGAGTGTTTGAGTGAGACACTCGCAGGTGCGTGGGCTGGACTGGGCAGGACGACAGGGAGGTGGGGAGAGGGCATCTGGGTTGGTGGAGTAGGCGGAGCAATTTACAGGGAGGGCATCGGTGGAGAAAAGAGAGACGTTGGGTCTGAGGAGGAGGACTGCCTGGAAGAGGGATCAGGAGGGAAGGGGGGGATATGGGAAGCGACAGACTTTCATGCCACGATTTGTGAGGAAAGTGCGACACGATCTGCAGTCGAGAATCCAGACTTTGTGTACGAGCTGGGGGGGCAGCGGGGGAGGGTAGGGATTGTGGTGCCAGTGCTGAGGGAGCGGGAAATAGGAAAAGATGGGTGCCGTGCGGGCGTCATCGTCTGTGAGAGTGAGTGCGGGCATGGCTGGGATATGTCCAGCCTGAGAGCGCGTCTTAAGGTCGAAGTAGATCTATTAGGTAATCATAACCACATGAAAGACAACTCGATCCTGTTCGACGACGACGCGCGCAGGTGAGCCTCGTTCGCGTCGACACCACTTGAAATGAACCCATCGGAGGTCCTTCTTGACGGGGTTCCACAATCGCAAACGCGCACGACAAGAGCTGGCCAGGAAGAGGGCGCAGCTGCGAGAGAAGCTCCAGAGACGAGACACCCGAAGAGAGGTACCGTCCCTGCGCCACACCCGAGCTCTTCTCATTGCCACACAGCACCGTCGTGAACTCGCCGAACGGGCCGCGCGGAATGCCGCCGAGGTCGAAAAAGCATACGGAATGAAAACCGAGTCCGCCAGCGACGAACCCAGCGAGCCAGACGCTATGGAAGAAGAGTACGAGGGCGAGGAACAGCTGGCGACGGTGACGGTCGTACAAGACTTTGACCTCGCCGCGCTGCTGCATGGGCCAGCCAAGGAACCGGGAGAGCTGACGCGGATGCCCATGGCTGCCCGTCCCGCCGACCATCGGAAGCAGCGGGCAAGGCGGACGGAAAGAGCGGAACGGGCGGGCCGGAGACGGAAGTAGTACTGCATTAGGCTCTGTACAGCTTTGTACTCGACGATGAACTCGCTGTACACACTCGGCACAAGACAGACGAACTCGCTCACTGCGGACTTGGAGCGACTCAGGAATGGCGACTTTTCCGCGTCCCTTCTAGGTCTCTGTCCCCTCCTCGTCCTCCGACTCTTGCTCACACCCTGTTAGGGCAGATTTCCGCATCCCTCGCAGCCATGCAGCGCACCATCGAAGACTACGACGCCATGATAAAGCGCGAAATCATAAAGGCAAAGCAGGAAAAGGGCCAAATGTACTCTTGCTCATTCCCTCCTTGTCCTCTCCTCACTCCCCGCCAGGCGCGTGCAAAAGTTTCGCGCAGACTACGCAGACCTAAAGAGCCAGTTTGAACGCATAAAGAGCGAGGTACGCCCTTTCTTCCTCTCTCTCCTCTGCTGCTCCATGCACCACAGAGAGCTGCCTCACAGCGCAACGATCTCCTTCTCCATTCGCCCGCATCAGACACCCGGAGACGCTTTACCACCGCCGCACCTTCACAGCACTCCGAGTCACCCTTTCAAACACCATCACCCCTCTCGAACCCTACACTGCGCGAGCACCATGCGCTGCGCGAACACTCCTTCATCCAATCCACGGAGGCAACGCTGGACGACTTCCTTGCCCAGGGACGCGAGGTCTTGGACAACCTCGTCGACCAGCGCAACGTGTTAAAGGGCACCCAGAGACGCCTCCTCGACGCCGCAAACACGTTGGGCCTCAGTCGTGACGTGATAGGCTGGATCGAGCGACGAAGGTAAGCGCGCTTGATTCGCTAGTACACCATTAACTCTCTCCCAGCACACAAGACATGTACATATTTTGGGGTGGTGCAGTGCTCACGTTTCTATGTTTCTTCTTCATCTGGAGGTATTTAGGTTAGCTAGCTTCATTATATGTTGTGCAACGCGTTATTAGCGTGAGAGATAACCTACACTCATGCCTCCATACGACTACACCGATGGCGCATCCGCCATTGATATTCACGATGCCCTCGCTCAGCGCTCACATACACGTCGAGACTCGCTCTACGGCAGCCCAGGCGACGCCGACGGCGCCATGTTTGACGGTCCCGGTCACGTTGCAATTCCGTCCAGCGTATCCAAGATGTCTTACACAGACAGAGCTCTGCCAGCCAGACGAAGCACAGAGTGGCCCAGAAACAGGAGGAGGAGCGAGGATTCTCTTCCCAGTCGGAGGGCTGGGAAACGCAGGATGAGTACAGAGAGCCAGGCGTCTACCGCGAGCAGGGCCGAGAGCAGGGAAGACGAGGAAAGCGTGCTCTCAGTTGCCAGCACTGGCAGGCAGGCTACACGCTCCCCGTCGCCGACAATGCACAAGTCCTCCGTGTTTGACAACCTCGCACAGCTCTTTGGCAGAGGCGGCGAGTCCTCCACGCGCCGACTCTCTCTCTCGCCCTCTCGGCGTTCGCGCCGCAGCCGACTCTCAGACGCGGGTTCCGAGTACGCCCTCGCCTCGGAGGATGATGGCGAGGAGCGCTGGGGCTACTCTTCGGGCGAGGAAAACGAAAGTACCGAGTCGCATGTGTCGCGCCTATCCAGCCCCATGGCAAGCGACGTCGACTTTGGCTCAGAACCGCCATCGCCCACTGGCACTCCGTCCCACCTGCCGTTGTTCGCGTCCGATCCCATCTTTGCAGACGAGGTCCGCATAGAGATAGATGCCCCTCTCGAGTCGCTCGATCCACCACCACCAGGTCCACCCAGCAGACAGACAATATACGTCGCGGATGAGGACAGCGTCCTACGGTTCGTGGGCTATGAAATCGTATCCTGGCGTCAATGGGCGTGGCGGACGATGAGCGTGCTGACATTCGGCATCATCGCGCTCGTCGGCCACTGGCTCCCTCGCCTGTGGCTTCGGTGGGTCGTCCGTGAAAAGGCTTTCGAGAGTCTCAACGACGGTTTCGTGGTCATCGAAGTGTGTACGCTTTTTGTTTCTTGTGCACCCGTATGTCACCATGTTCCAGTCTCCACACAGAGATATAACGTTGTTTCCCGTCAAACGAATCACATATCCTTATGCGCGATCCACTGTTTTCCCCAGTACTTCGCCAGAGCCGGACGGACGATCTAGGAAATCCTCGGTGTCTTCAAGATCCAAACCGAATGGGGACAACAATGGCACGAGTAGAGCAGATATACTGGAAGATCTTCATTTGGTTGATTACCGTTATTCGCGGTTTGCATTGGATACTCGATCTGGATTATTTGCCATGGTCAGGTGGGTATGCAGTACTGTCTACGACAATCTATTCTCATGTCATTCCAGGGACTGGAGAGATTCGACTTGGACAGGACTACAAGCCGTACAGAATGGACTATCTGAACATACTAGGAAACAACGTCTGACTCTATTTGGTCCGAATTTGGTTGATATTGCCGGGAAATCAACCTTGGCACTCCTTATAGATGAGGTATGTGTGCACGAACAATACCAAACGATGTGCTGACGTCGGCAAAGATCATTCATCCGTTCTATGTCTTCCAAATCGCAAGCATCATATTATGGTCTATTGACGATTACGTTTATTACGCCTTTTGTATCGCGTTGATATCTGCACTGAGTGTGATCACCACGCTCATGGATACCAAGAAGGTAAAGTTGGTTCCTCGAACTTGGCGTGAAATATTGAACATTAGTTAGACCATCAGGCGTATGCGTGAGATGTCACGTTTCTCGTGTCAAGTTGCCGTTTATACCGACGGCAAATGTAAGTTTCTCTCCCTTTGTGCCCCCCTTGTCATGATCCATCGATTTTCCAGGGATTGTGGTTGACTCGTCGGAGCTGGTGCCGGGAGACATTGTCAATCTCTCCGAACTGCGCGCTCCCTTTTTCCCAGCGGATATGTTCCTCCTATCTGGGGATGCCGTTGCAAACGAGAGCATGCTCACTGGCGAAAGTGTTCCAGTCTCGAAAAACCCAGTGAAAGACGAGGATATTGCACGGTGGCGGGACGCGAAAGACGTTCAGGGCGACATTGCCAAGGGCTTCCTTTATGCTGGCACCCGAATCATCCGCATTCGTGGCGCGCTTGGTTTTGATGGCGGTGTTGGGAGACCATCCCTTGGGCTTGTTGTTCGAACAGGTGATATCTGTGCTTTCCCTCCGAGCATGAGCATGGCTGACACGGCTGGGGAGGGTTCAACACGACAAAAGGCGCTCTTGTCCGTTCGATGTTGTTTCCAAAGCCGATCGGCTTCAAGTTTTATCGAGACTCCATCCGTTTCATTGCTGTGCTCGCGGGGGTGGCTGGTTTGGGTTTCTGCGCGAGTGCCGTTCAGTTTGTCCGGCTCGGGGTAACGTGCCACTGAGCGATTTCTTTCCATGCCCTCACCTGCGTATATAGGTTAGATGGTCTACGATTGTTGTTCGTGCCTTGGACCTTATCACGGTCGTCGTTCCCCCGGCTCTGCCGGCCACCTTGTCCATCGGTACCAGTTTCGCTATCGGTCGTCTCCGTAAACTGGGCATCTTTTGTATCTCTCCTACTCGGGTCAACGTCGGTGGCAAGGTCAATTTGTGCTGCTTTGACAAGACGGGCACGCTCACCGAGGATGGCCTAGACATACTTGGCATACGACCGCTCGACCGCTCAGAGCCGCTGTTTGGGGAGCTCATTGACGACATACACGATCTTCCCACGTCGCGCGATCGTGCTAGTTTTCTACATGCTCTTGCGACCTGCCACTCGCTCAAGATGATCGAGGGAGAGGTCGTTGGGGATCCACTAGACGTCAAGATGTTTCAGTTTACGAAATGGACCCTCGAGGAGGGCCTCATTGCTGGGACAGGCATCATCAAGGAACGAGGTGGCGCCGAAAGGCCTGCTGCGCTGGTACAGACAGTCGTCCGCCCACCTGGGACTGCGCAATTTCGACTCGAAGATGCGCTCAAGACCAATGGACGAGTGTGTCTTTTCCGTGTGGGTTCGAGTGCCGCTCTGATCACCGCCCTCGTTAGCACGCACATTTCCTCGAGTTGGGTGTGATCAGGACATTTGACTTTGTATCTTCGTTGCGACGGATGAGTGTCGTGGTGAAGAGGCTCAAGAGCAATAGCATGGAGATCTATGTCAAGGGCGCGCCTGAGGTCATGGTCGATATCTGTAACAAGGACTCGTGTTCGTGCGGTTCATCGCTCAAAGTCGAGGTTTTCTGACGTTTGGATTTTCAGTTCCCCATGATTATGATGATCTGCTATCGTATTACACTCGGCGAGGATACCGCGTTATCGCCATTGCAGGCAAGAGTATGGACGGTCTGTCTTGGTTGAAAGCTCAGAAAATGAAACGGTTTGAGATTGTTCTCTCACACGGTGACGAGTCCTCACGATTCTGTCAGCGAACAAGCCGAATCGAATCTTCGTTTCCTCGGGCTCATCATCTTTGAAAACAAGTTGAAGCATGGTACGACGTCTGCTCTACAGACACTTCGAAACGCACATCTCGCATGTCGGATGATTACCGGCGATAACCCTCTCACCGCCGTCAGCGTGGCAAGAGAGTGTAGCCTGATCAATCCAGCCGCTCACGTCTTCGCGCCGGTGTTCATTCGCGGTATGCTAGATAGTCCGTGTTGATTCCGTCTTGACGTGCATGTAGGGAACGCTCTCACCCCACTATCAAAGTTGGAGTGGTCATGCATGGACAACCCTCCATGGAAGCTGGATGATTATAGCCTCCGGCCGCTAGCACCGCCAGACCACAGCGTCACGGAGGATGAGATCACCTCGCAAGACTATACGCTCGTCGTAACGGGCGATGTGTTTAGGTGGATGATGAACTACAGCCCGCTCGAGACGCTCCAACGTGTATGTCCGCCGTTGGCTTGTTTAATTTGAAATTCACCACGCACAGATGCTCGTCAAGACGCAAGTCTTTGCTCGGATGTCGCCGGACGAGAAGAACGAGGTGGTGGAACGACTGCAAGCGCTCGGGTACACGGTATTGATGTGCGGCGATGGCGCCAACGACTGTGCTGCGCTCAAAGCTGCTGACGTTGGGATCTCGCTGTCTGAAGCCGAGGCGTCCGTTGCAGCGCCGTTCACGAGCAACACGCCGGATATTAGTTGCGTGATCGAGGTCATCAAGGAAGGCAGGGCTGCGTTAGTCACCAGTTTCTCGTGTTTCAAGTACATGTGAGTGATGCAGTGAGGATCTGGGATGCATCTGATTGGGTTGCAGGGCCTTGTATTCGCTGATACAGTTTACTACTATCACACTGCTATATTCGTTTGCGTCGTCACTCGGAGATTTTGAGGTCAGTGGGCCATCAAATATCAGTACGCATGGCTCACGTCCTTGAAACAGTTTTTATATATCGATCTGTTCATCATCGTCCCGATCGCGATCTCTAGTGAGCCTCCAATGGGGATATCGTCAGTCTTGATCTCATTGCTGTTTCCTAGTGGGGCGTACGCTTCCGTTCCCGAAAATCTATCCCAAACGGCCGACCGCGAGCCTTGTGTCAAAGAAAGTGCTTGTCAGCTTGGTTGGACAAGTCGTCCTCACGAGCGGGGTGCAGTTTTTCACATTTTTCTGGGTCAGACGTCAGGACTGGTGCGTTTTGAACGGGGCGAGCCACGTTTCGGAGCTGATGTGAACGCTAGGTATACACCGCCGTCATCGATGTATGACCCGAATCGCGAGGATCTGCATTTGAAATCGACCAACTACGAAAACACGGTGTTGTTCTTGGTGTCGTGCTTCCAGTACGTGCTGGTAGCTGCGGTGTTTAGCGTTGGACCTCCGTACCGGAAGTCGATGTGGACCAACGGTGCGTCGACATGATATGTTTAGTGACTGGACGGTCTTAAAGAGATGGGACAGGATGGTTGATGGCATCTGTCACTGCCTTGTCGTTGATGAATCTGCTTGTGCTGCTGTGCCCACCGAGGGCGTTTGAATTGATACTCGAGTTGCTGCCGATACCATTCTCGGCGCGAGCGTCACTTGCCGGATTTATACTTGTGAACATTGTTGTCTCACTTGCCTTTGAAGAGTGGGCGACACAACTGATCGCGAAGCTGATTGGGGCGTTGATGAAACTGCAACAGGCGAAGAGGCGATATCGGGAAGGAAAGGCGTACAAGGCGGTTGAGGGTGGAATGCGGTGATAATCACGGGGGATGCTATGTAGATGATATTTCCTTGTCGCTATGCCGATCTCGATATAATTTACATTCTCGTCCCTTGTCCTCTCCCTCCAAGAGCTGGCTCTTACCATGTACTTTTTACTCTCCTTGGTCTTGTTCTCCTTGCGTCTCGTCTCCGCGTTCCCCTCGCTCGCGTCTGCGACTGTACCCGCACCCCTTGCTTCCCCCACCTCCATCACCGTCCAAACGTGCGTCGATAGAGCCAAGCACGGCAGCGACTGACTTTCCACAGCGCCAATGGCACCATGACCGAGACCTGTGTTTTCACACCTGGCCAGCAAGTCGGGAACTGCACCATGTCCGTCGCCGTGCCCTCATCGACGGTGTCCCCAGCTGCAGCCTTTGTCATGCCCGGCACGTCGATCCAGGTGCTCCCCGTCGGGCTGGGCATCTATGGGGGCATCACGGCCGCCGCGGTCGTCGCGGTCGCGCTGGTGACGGCGGAGCGCATCCGGGAACGCAAGGTACGGCGTTGTGCATGATCATCGGGGCCGTGCGGATGCTGATACGGGCGTGCAGCGTTTTCGGCGGCTCGACGGCAGCGCAAAGTGCTAAGCTCTTTGTGGCGTGCAGGTACATGTCCTAAATTAGACACCTCGTAGACTTACCCCGGCGGTACACCGATTAATTGTGTGAACGGGACCGATTTTAAAACGCGTTTTGCGGTGGTGCTCGGGACCGTTTGTCTGCCCTCACGAGGAAACCCACTACACCGCGTCCTCTTCGACATCTCTTTTCTGCAACGCCGTCAGCCTGGCACAGCGACAACTCGAGCGGAAGCCCGACGAGAGCAGATCGCGTCGAGGCCCCCACGCGCCGTCGCAGCGGGCGGCGAGATCCCGGCGCGGGTGACGCCGTTCGTCGACGGTGTTGAAGCCAGCGCATGTCTTTTTTTTTTTTTTGGCCTGCTGATGCATGACCGGCGCGACGAGACCCTGGCCTAGGTGCGAGTGCCCGTCGGTTGACGAGCTGTGTCCTTTTTTTTTTTTTTTTTCATCAGACAGCAGCAGGCAATTGGCAGACTACATCTCGCGGGCTGAGCTCGTCCCGCGCGTCCCCAACACCGGCCAGCCCCAGCTTATGTATTACTGATACATTGCTCTGGCTCCCGGTCCAGGGTCTCATTGTCCCGGCCGGCGTCGGGATCAAGGTAGAAATACAGAGGGACTGAACAATAGTGATGTAACTGTACAAGATGCATCTAGGGAAATGGAATAAGACCAAATGCGATGCTGATAAAGTACACCAAATTTTCCTCCCTCTCAATGCATCAATTCGATAGCGGTACTGACGTGAACCGTCCACTATGCGTATCTTGCGTAAAGGTCTCCTCCACAAGCCGAAGTAAACGAAGAAATCTGTCCATTACATTGGGTTTCGGTGGCGAGGTATCATTGATCATGTCCACAACACGTGAATCCACGTATCGTGATCCGTTTGGACCGTAAAACGCGACAAGCCCCAACGTCTCCTGGCACGTTTCACCCCACGTCTCGTCGAGCTTGAGCACCCGCCACACATGTTGCTACAGAGCACATCAGTCAAGCCCGATACCCGCGTCGTCGGTAACACACCTTTTCGACGTAGCAATTCGGAGCGCCATCCCAATGTGTCGGCGTGACCCGCCCAGCGAGCTCCCTCACTCGGTCCTCCACAAAATTGTATTGTTTCAGCACCTCGGAGACGCGCTGCAGTTTCGCCTTGGACTGCATGTACTCTATCCACCCGGGATGGTTCTCAACGTGTGACCGAATATAGTTGGCGATCGCCTCATCCCGCTCTTCTTGCGTATCCGCTAGTCGGCCGGGGATAGGTGGTGTCAACGTGCGCCGAAAGGTGTAATGATCGTCGCGCCGCGCCCGTGCGATCGGCGACGCGCGTTGCGAGTGGCCGTACGATCCACTCTCCGAGACGGGTGTCAACCTTCTCTTCTCGGGTCTCTGCGTATAATTGTTCTTGACCAATCGTTCCATTTCATCTTCACGCGTCACGTACGTCAGTCGATAACTCGACGCTGTGGGCGACATGGGTTCGCGATCAGAGCCAGAATTGTGAGCTGGAGGACGCGGTAGGTGGCCTTGGGGTACAGGCTGAGAATCAACATGAGATACTTTCCGCGACCTCCAAAGTGCACCACTCACGGCTTCCACAAAGACATTGACCGTTCTTTCCTTTGAAACACCAAGGTGTGCTGGCTGGACCTCAAATTGGTCAAGCTCGTCAATACGCATGAAAAATTGCCGGAATCTTCCCCTCATAGTGTACACCTTGGCCGGGCCTGCAGAAATGTTAGTCGAGATGACCACATAGCAGAGATGGGATACCAACCGTCTATGCGGGACGGCCCTCCCTGAAGAGCATTGCTAATCTCGACTGCATCCGCCCAGAAGCCGTCGTCCGGGTCATCTGCTACTCTCAATGGAACTCTCACTTCTGCCAACTGCGCATCGAGTACGCCACTTCTCAGGTCTTCGATAAGTAGCGTCACCATTCGTAATGGCCTAGAAATAGTTTGAGCAGTGCCCTGGGAAACCGCGGTGGCTGGAACTGGTAAGCCAACGTCATGTTGAAATGAATCAATGTGTCTCACTTCCGTTTGTGTGCCCGACGGATGATGTGCCATCTGGAGCATGCGTTCTCCGTGAGTCAACGGTCCGACCGGGTAATTCCTCAAATGATGCGCCAGTGTTGGAATACAGAGGGGTAACAAAAGTATAGATCTGGGAAGGCTCCACAGGAGGTGGTCGCGCGCTGGACTGACCACGATCGTTGACGGATCCAATAGCCTGTTTCTTCTTTGGCTGCCTGACACCACGCGGTGGAGCGGCTGGTGCCACACCATTGATGGTGCTTGACCCTGCAGTTGAATTTCCGTTTGGATAAGTATACGGGTAACTTGCAGCGGATATCATTGAACGCGAAGGTGCAGTGGCGCTCGACGAACTGGTCTCAGTTGAATTTCCAGCTGATGGAGCGATGCTAGCGGGACCAGAAACGGGGGATGATTGTGGAGCTGGATCACTGAGCCTGAATCTGCCAGTCTGACCAGAATATTGGCCTTTCTTGCGTTTGGGTGCCCTTGGTTTTATAGGTTTCGGTTTCGAAGGTGGCAAGGGCGCCTGACCGGGGAGAAAATAGGGCTGTGTGGCGACTGTGGCCTGATATGTACTGACGTTGGCGTTGGTAGATGGGGTCCACGAGAAACCGACAGCTTGACGTATAAGTGGCACATTTTCAGGTGTCGGAGTTTCGGTGTCGTCACTGTGTGTAGCAGGGACGACGAGGTCGTCATCCTCTGAGGTGGGAGTAAACGAACGCTTTTGTCGTTTCTGCAGGAAAACGGGGTGTAAGCGAACGGATCAGGAACTTGAAAGTAACATGCAGGCATGAGAAACGCAGAGGCGAGACTCACCGCGACGGGAGACGACTCTCTACTGCTTCTGAACTCGACGGGCGGTTAGACGGGGAACGGGGAGTAGTTCAGAGCACTCACGAGGGTGTGTGCGGCCTACCGACTCGAATACCAGCGTCGTCGTCGTTGTTCGCGCCCATGGGTGGACCTTGCGTGGACTGTGGTGTAACCCGAGCTGGGGTGGTCCGAGATGTCAAAGTGAACGAGGCGATTATTGCGGTGCAGTTGGCTGGAGAGCGCCGTCAGCAGAACGGCGAGGACACATTGCAATGTTGTCGATGCCTCTTGACTACTTGGTCGTAATTTGCAAGAAATAGTAAAAGAACAAGAGTCTCAACATGTCAGCATCGCTACGTGACTGTTACAATACTCCATGAGACATTTGTAGCCAACATTTCCAGAATGTCTAGCGATTGTAAAACATGTCAAGTCGAGCCATAGATACGTCGGGCATTATCAATAAAAATCTTGTCCATCTCATCCTGAGACATTGCCAATTCGCGGAATGACCCCAAGACAAGCTTATACCAGGACTCTGCTAGCGCGGGAGAACCATCAGCAGACGGGGGAGAGGAACCAAATATGATTCTCTCAAAGCCGAATGCTTCCATGATTGGGACGGCTATGAGATGGTGAGCCGATTATCGCAACAGGCAGTCAAGGAACATACTGAAAAGCTTGATGATGTCTCGGAGTTCTTTTTCCTGATTCGGTTTTGACCCGGTCGATGTCCACGTTGGGGGTAAAAGCTTGACATGAACGCATTCAAAGAGAGAGAGCAGTGAGATGCGTTGTTGGAAGATGGTGTAGGTCGGATGGTTCATCATGGCAACGATTGGGCCGACCGACTCGAGTGGAGGGAGCAGCAGATTGGCTGCACGGGACGGGTGAGCATGAGGGTTAGAGACAATAAATTGCTACGTACTCAAGACGATGGGAGCGGGCTTTGTGTTGGATTCTGATTTGGTAGCCTTGGTGAGGAGGTTGACGAGACTGTCGTAGACAGATGGATTAGTAGCTATGACAGCGTCGCCAATGTCAAGATCAACGACTGGGCTGTGCTGTAGGGCCCAAATGAGATTGTTGACGGGGGTCTCTAGCTGTGCTTGGGCCATGGTGTCGTCCTCGGCGTCCGCAGCAATGGGTGTCGCACCATCGTATGTCGTTGAAAGTGCGAGAGGGAGAACGTATGTTTTGGATAGATAGTCTGGCTGCTTGGCGGTCTCGAGGGAAAAGGGGACGAGGACTGCGAGGGCACGCGCATCAACAGCGGCTTGTAATCTGGTTGGTGATCAGAATGGATTACGTAGGGAGGATGTAAGGCTCACGACTGCAGGGAGTTGATGATCGGCTCTGGAGAATTTCCTGTGTAGGTGAACACGACTGCTCGGTTGCGCGCGTGCTTGAGATGAGCGATGTCGGGACCCGCTTCGAGGTTGATCTGGAGATGTGCGTCGGTGATGCCAGTGGGTACGACGAGGTTTGGGGTGGGGGGGATGGGGAAAGTGTCCGAAGAGGCGGTATTTGGAGGGCTGAAGGCGGAGAGGGGGAGACGGGGGATGTCCTTGCCCTTGCGACGAGTGAGAGGGGGTGGGAGAGTCATGGTCCTTGTGCTCTCTCACGCCTCTACACTACCAGATCTACTTCTTACTCTACTTCAACGGCCGTCGAATCCACGCCTTGCTCCAGTCTGACCACCGCTGCGCCTGTTTGATCGTCTTGGCCGGTTTAGCTTCAAATATTCACTTTCTTTGTTCTTGACTCACCACCCGATCGCCCATCTCTGCAGCAAAAAAGTCGTCAAATGCCTGCAGCGCATGTGCACGTTCCTCTCTCCGACCTTGTTCCCAGCCCTCGTCAAACCCCTCCTGTCTCCCAATCTTCCGACCCTGCCTCAGCCCCGTCTCCTCTCCCTCTCCAAACCCCTCGTTCCGTCCTTCCTCGTACCCTCGTTCACGCCCACTCTCGTACCCCTCCGCGTGTCCCGCATCCCACCCCTCGATTCGCCCCGTCTTGAACCACTTCTCCATCCCGAATCTCTCCCCTTCTTCCCTCCCAATCCGCCTTTCCTTGACGCTCCGCAACTCCATCTGAAACTTTCTTGCCGTGTCACGCGCCCGCGACGCGCTTTCGTCTGCTTCGTTCCGCTGCCTCTCCAGTAGGGTCACATCAGCCTGCAGTCGCTTCACGTCCCGCTCGAGGCTCTCGATCTGTAATTGATACCGTTTGATTTCCTCTTTTACGCGTGTTGCTTCGAGTTCCGCAATATATTTGTTCGACTCGGCCTTGGACACACGAGCAACCAATTCGTGTACCCTGCGCTCTGCGTGTTCAGCCCTGGATACCGCCTGATTCGCTCGACGGATCTCTCGATCCAGTCTGTCACCCGTTAATCGAAGCAGCGACTTGAGTTTGTGAGCCTGCTTCTCTTCCTCAGCGAGCACTAGTCCTAGGATCGAGTTGGACCGTGGCTCTCGATCCCTGTTCGGATGAGACCGTCGCTGACTGCGAGAATGAGTCTTCTCTGGCTCATCAATGGCACTGATCACTGCGGGGTCCCTGAGGTAGCCCGTCAGTGGCGATGGCGCCGACGTTGCCTCCCGAATCTGTGAGATGATGTCAGCCGAGTTGTGGGCGTCGCTTCTCCCCGCTGGCTTAGGGAGGTGGTCATCGGCAGACAAGTCGGAGGTCAGGTGTTCATAGAATCGGGAGGTGCTCATAGCACGATGCTGTAGCTGGGCTAAGGGAGAATGAATTCACTGCAACTGCGCTCCGCTGCTTTTACATACTTGCCAGTTGGCGCTGGGGGCAATGCAGCTGTGTGAGCCGACGTCGTGGTCCCCGCGTGCCATATCTCCCCCAGAAAAAGGAAATATCTTCTCATCCCCTTATAAGCCTCTCCTGCTCTCCCGGCCTCATCTCTCTCTCTCTCCTCCTCAGCCATGTCTATGAAAGCCGTACGTCCTCTTCTTGTCTTCTTCTTCCCCTCCTCCTCCTCATCCCCTTTCTAGATCGTCAAGTGTCTGTATGCGCTGCAATTTCCCCGTCCCGTCACTCATTTCCATCCCCCTCAGCTGTCATCTCCGGTGACACCCTCGTCCTCCGTGGTTCTCCCGGTCCCCAAGGCCAACCCCCAAAAGAAAGGTAATCGTTGCACCCGTGTAGAGTGTCGCGTCAAACATGACTCTATGCGCCTACCAGGATACTCCATCTCGCGGACGTGTCCGCTCCAAAGTTGGGCAACGTCACAAGGGAAGATGAGGCACGTCTCTCAGTACTCCTTCCTCTCTTTCTTCCGCTAATTTCTACCTCTTAGCCATGGGCATACGAGTCCCGTGACTTCTTACGTGCTATGACGGTCGGCAAACCCATCTCGTTCACCTCCTCACATTCCTTGCCCTCCAATGACGATATCACGCGTGACCTCGGATCTGCCGAAATCTCTGGCCTCGACGTCACTTCGGAGCTACTGAAAAATGGCTGGGTAAAAGTCAAGGATCAAAAACGCGAACCCACCGAAGATGACACCCACAAACGCGACCTCGAGGCCGAAGCCAAGGCAGCGGGCCTTGGTGTTTGGAACCCCCAGGCTCCTCAGGTCCGCCTCAGATGTCCTATTCGCCTCCTTTTCACTAACAATTCATGGCATGTGCCAGGTCCGTGTAGTACACCACACAATGCCCCAGGACTCTCAGGCTTTTGTTTCAGAGTGGAAGGGGAAACCAATTGATGGCATGTCATTGCGTTGTGTGTCCTGGTCATGGTCTCATCTTCGTCGATGTAGCTCTAGTGGAGCAAGTCCGAGATGGATCAACGCTTCGCGTCCGACTCTTCATGCCCAATGGCGACCATCAATTGACGAATATCGCGCTTGCTGGTGTCCGTTGCCCGAGAACGTCGACAAAGCCTGATGAACAATCGGAACCCTGGGGAGAAGAGGTTCGTTCCTAGTTTTATTCGACTTGCGCTAGAGCTCAGTCACTTTAGGCCAAGTCTTTCACCGAATTGCGATTGCTTCAGCGCGCCGTTCGTGTTGTGATATTGTCGCTACCAACTTCCCCAGCCACTCCATTTCAAATAGGTACGGGAACACCACCTCCACCTGCCTCGATCTTTATCGGTTCAGGCGAGTCATCCTTTCGTTTGATGTTTCTCTCGTTTCTTCACGAGGATCGCGTAGTCTACCACCCCGCCGGGAATGTCGCAGAACACTTAGTTACTGCTGGCTTTGCCCGCATCGTCGACTGGCACGCAGGCATGCTCGCAAGTGGGGGTGGGATGGAACGTCTTCGGGAGGCTGAGAAAGTTGCCAAGGGGAATCGAGCAGGTCTCTATGCCAATGCTCAGACCTCATCCGCTGGCGTCTTAGCAAAGGCTGGCAGTGGTTCCAACGGGCCTTCGCGATCGTTCGAGGGTGTGGTTATTCGTGTGTGGAGTGGCGACCAAGTATCAGTGTCCGACAAGGAGAGCGGAAAAGAACGACGGGTATATCTGAGTTCCACTCGGACACCAAAGTAAGATCCCATCATTCTTGTGGACCCGCCCATTTGACCAAGCAATTCAAGACTCTCGGACCCCAAACAAGCATTTTATGCCCAAGAGGCCCGGGAATTCTTGCGAAAGAGGCTAATTGGAAAGAATGTTAGGATAACCATTGACTTCATTCGTCCCCGCGAAGGAGAATTTGGCGAACGAGAGTGCGCAACCATACGATATGGGGGACAGAACTCGTACGGCGATTTCCTCCATGACACGTCTGCGCGCTTACTCCTACCTGTACGATTTGCTATTCAGGAATATAGCTGAACAACTGATTGAGAAAGGTCTCGCAAGTGTGGTTCGTCATCGCCGGGATGATGAGGACAGATCGCCAGACTATGACAAACTCATGGCAGCAGAACAAACGTACAACACAGTCTTTCTACTTAACATGGTAAGCTGACGTCTTGCAGTGCATCAACAGAAACTCGTGGCATTCACTCTGGCAAAGATCAACCACCACCTAAACAACCTATCAATCTATCCGAGGTGGGTTCCTCGATCACCGGGCGTGTTGTAACCTCACGCGCGGCCTAGACTGCAACGCGGGCAAACTCGTTCTTCAGTGGTTTCAAGCGGCAGGGGAGGATACCTGCAATTGTTGACTTTGTTGCCTCCGGATCGCGATTCAGGTGCGAACAAGCAACATTTTCCTCCACTCGCAGCTAATACTTGCCCATCTAGGTTGTTCCTGCCCAAGGATAATCAAACCCTGACCCTGGTACTCAGTGGTATTTCATTTAATTCAGGCCTTCACCTTATAGCCTCACGTCATGCAAGGTATCAGGGCGCCACGGACAGCTCGCAATCCATCCGAGAAGAGTGAGCTGTTTGGTCCCGAAGCGGCTGAATTTGCGACCAGACGGTATATGCAACGCGACGTCGAGTTTGAGGTCGAGTCGACCGACAAGTCTGGTGGCTTTATCGGAACGTTGTGGTTGAAGAACGAGAATGCTGCGATCTCACTTGTTCAGGAAGGGTATGCATTTGTGCACCCGTTCTCTGCCGATGGTCTATCTTGGGCAAAGCAACTCTATGACGCAGAGGTCTGTACCATCGACCTTGTCCACCGACTGTCTAATATATGACCGATAGGCTGAAGCCAAGCAAGCGCGACGTAACGTGAGTTGAATCCACTGACAGGAGGACTGTGTTAATGCCTCTGTAGGTGTGGAAGGACTATGACGAGGAAGCCGAGAAGGCTGCACAGATTCCCGTGGACGACGTTTCTACTCCTCTGAAGCCAGAGTACATTGATATCATCATCAGCGACATACGGACAACGAACGGCCTCAGTTTCTCTGTACAAATATTAAATACTCAAGGTTAGCATAATCAGGTTTCCCTTGCTAGTCTCTTCAGTAACATCGATATATAGGGATAGCATCACTCGAGAAATTGATGCGCGACTTTTCTTTGCACCACAAGTCCGCCATGGCAGCCATAAATTTCGCGCCAACAAACGGTGATCTAGTTTCCGCGAAATTCTCTGACGGGTCATGGTACCGCGCCAAGATTCGCAGGGTATCACCTATTAAAAAGGAGGCTGAGGTCACTTTCATCGACTACGGTAATCAAGACACAGTCAAATTTGCAAATTTACGGCCTCTTGATCCAAAGTTTCGTTCACTTCCCGGTCAGGCGCAGGATGCACGCCTCAGGTTCGCCCCTTTTTCCTCGCATCACATACTGTTGACTGGTTGCCAGTTTCGTGAGGTTGGTGAATCCCGATAGCGAATATTACCCAGAGGCGATCGACCGCTTCCGCTCGCTTTGCGAGGGACGCAAACTCGTCGCTAATGTTGATCAAAAGGAAGGCAACATATTGCATCTCCGGCTCATCGATCCAGCAGATCC
The DNA here is from genome assembly GCA_038090435.1 of Phylloporus scabripes. Taxonomy (NCBI): domain Eukaryota; kingdom Fungi; phylum Basidiomycota; class Agaricomycetes; order Boletales; family Boletaceae; genus Phylloporus; species Phylloporus scabripes. Next base: position 172,729 of record JBBPMS010000006.1, on the reverse strand, counting down.
GGACTCTACCCAGAATCCGCTTGCTTGCATCAACGCAGTTCTACTCCGTGAAGGTCTTGCTTCCATCGACCGGAGAAACTGCAAGTACCTAGGGGCGTATCCGCAACTTGTCAAGTACTTCCAACAATGCGTTGCCACCGGCAAGCGGGAACGGTTGGGTATGTTTGAATTCGGGGATATTGAGGAGGATGAGTAGAAGACATCGGCCGTGTTTAGATGCGTTTTTACGTGCTTCTAGGAGTTCGATCTAATCTGCCACACCATCGCTCAGCGTTTTTTTATGTAACAAATCAACTGTGAGCCTTTGCTACTCGCAGACTCGCTTTCCTGGGACACTTTGACTGGGAGCGTGTAGGAAGGACATGCGTGGTAAGTCTGCAAGAGAGACGGCGCCATCGCGCTCCTTGTAGAGTGTTACTAATGCAGCACTCCAAATGCAACGCTGGCATGCGGCATGCCCATCTTTCTAACTGACTCCGGATTCGAACTCTGCACCACGCTCTTCACTCACACATTTCTCCCATACGCAGTGGCGAACCTCCACTTCTCAATGGACCCCAGTTTATCCCAAAGCAAGTCTATCCCCTCAAATCTCTCCGCTAGTTGGCGGGATCGCGTATCAATTTTGGGTTCGGGGAGCTACCAGAGCCATCTTTCCAGCCTTGGCCGTCTCCATCGCGTGCGTACTACTTCCGAACAAGTCTCGCTGAGTTTTGCACTCCCGGACAAGCACCACTTACATGTGCTTGAGGAAGGTCTCCCTGAGCAACGGCCCCGCATGGGTCGACTTTGTTCGCTTAAACAGTCCCTCACAGATCCTGCGACCTTTCTGTCAGACGAATTCTGGAGGATACTCGGCGGACATTTCTGGCGACTGCGGACCCTCGTTACGCTGTATTGTTGCTTCAGCATACTCTTCTTGAGCACCAAAATCTATACCCTTTCTCGGCGAGTGCTCCAGGCCCCCGAACCCCCACATCTCCAGTCTTGGAGTTTCTTTCCCAACCTTGAACATGGAGCGGACAAACACGACATGTTGACACCTTTGATGGATGTGTCGCTATCTCAGCGATTATCTGTCGCCTTTAGAGGCCTTGCCCCTCAAGCCCATCTGGAAACATTTGTTGTGCGAGTCCGCCCAGGTCACGAATCAGATCTCACGGCCTGTCTTTGGTTTGAGGACACTCGATTTGAGGAAGCACTCGTGTCGGCTACAACATGGCCAGGCCCGGTATCCCTACTCGTGGTTACCACAAACGAACCCAACTCAACCGCATACAGGCACCTGCTTGGCACCCTCTCCACCACGCACACATCCAACGCCGGCGTCCACGTCCTCTACGTACCCTCGGTCGCAGGCAGCTCATCCAATGCATACCTCAATATCGCTCGGTTCCTTGCGCACACTAGGAACGTGATCCTGTTCCCAGACGGCATCCCCGAGTCTGCGACGGCGCGCGCTTGGCTAGATGCGCTGCCCGCACGCCATCCGGTTCTGCTGAATAACGTCACGCAGCGGGGGTTTTTGCCTCGCCCACTTGCACCGATTGCGCTGCCCAGGGACCACCCGGTGTGGTGCACCGAACGACTGTACATGTTTGGATCGCGCATGCTGGACTGGGAAGACTGCCTCTGGGGAGTGTGGCTCGAAAGCGCGGGAGAGGCGTCGGCAATTGCCGTACCCCACTATGATGGCAAGAATGGGACGGGTGTCTCTGTGCCACCTTTTGCGGTGCGTCTCGTGCTGTTTTGTACATGGTCTCATATTGAATCTTTTTAGATGAAGATGCGTCTTCGGTGGTCCGCGAGATACAGGTCTGAGACGTGTGCGTTGGTTCTCAAGAGATCGCGCGGACTGGGGTCGTCGTCAAGGACGGAAAAGAGGCACATGCAGTGGAGAAGGAAATTCTGTCGCGAGGTAAATTTAACCATGTCGTTGGACTCACGATCTGAATCATCTTGCCCTTGCTAGACAGTTGGACCTGGTGCGGTGGAGTGAGTGTCGGCGCTTGCGAGCGCTGTCGACTTTCAGTTGCATGTCTACCT
>JBBPMS010000006.1:149363-167640 GCA_038090435.1 Phylloporus scabripes | reverse complement strand
CATGCATATTTCTCTGGACCGTCGTCGTCGACCATGGAGGTGGCAAACCAGACAGTGCAAAAACCTGCGGATTGGGAGGCAGTCAAAAGAGAAAGAGATGGGCAACTGAGACAGATTGCTAGGGCTGGAAAGCAGTGGAAACACACCATCGGACGGAGGGTCGACATGCAAGGTCCGTACCACTCCTTTTTTTCCAGCGTTCCTAGTTTTGAACACGGGCTGATTGGATGAGCAGTGTACGTCTATCGATTGTGTTTGGAGTATGCCCGGCTTTGGGCAGACGATCGAGACGCAATGAATTTCGTGTTATGATGTCGTTGACATGGCCAAGACACCTTTGTTTGCCTCATTCTTTGTACGTACTACAATTGCTCTATGGCAGATCGCTGTATTACTGGGGTCGGGTCGATACTGCAGACCCCCGGACTAAAACACCTACCTTTCCGGCAGTAATTCCTTATTACGAGCGGTTAGCATGTATCTTGGCTTTGATTTATCCCTTCGCGAGAGGCGGAGGACGTTTTCCCACTTCCAAAAGACGGCGACCATGGGAAGCACGAAAGCTTGTACAATAATTGTCCATTCCGGCAGGTCTTATGGTATCACGGAGCACGATAACACAACTCGGTGACCGCCACTGCCTCATGCAACTTTTTGAGCCTCTGCTTCCTCGTCATCGACGTCCATGGCTGTTTCGTTGGTGTCGTCTTCGTCATCCTGATACGTTTCCCATATCAAGTCTAGTTCTGGCCCTTGGATTACCCTCTCAAGGAGAGCTCTGGCTAGATCTGCAACCCATCGTCAGCGGTTTACTACCGGTATACAACAGCAGAGTACAGACTTGCAACACCTGCCAGCTGATCTCGGTCTTTTTCCCCCAGCCAATAAGGGGGATTCGCATAACTAAGACGACCGAATGTGAGGATAAAGGAATGCACTAGGCCACGATATTGTTTCGGTGGCGCATGCAAAAGACGTTCGCGCAAGTCGAGTGCGGCGTCTTCGCTGATGACCAGGTGGTGGAGAAGCAACGTTGCATGATTGATGGCGTGGAGCGTCCTACGCGCCTAGGATCAGCGAAATGGTAGTCGTTCAGAGAAAGTATCACCTCTGGGTAGCTCTAGGGTCGTTAAGGACTGCTCCATCCTCATCCCAGATGGGTGCGACCATGTGGCAGAGATAAAGGACTATGGATGGAATCAATTCCGGGGATTCGACCAGCAGTGTACATGCGTCAGGGTGCACATTGGACATCATGCCAAAGAACATGATGATACAGTTCTTCAATTCGTCTGCCTGTGATAAGGCTGCCATGAGTAGGGTAAGGAAAATCCGAAAAGGCCCACCTCGGGCCCCTGACGGCTGGCGTCGGTCAGCAGCGAACATGCAAGACTTATTTGTGGGTGGTGATCGAGGTTCGCGGATTCACTGTTGTTTGGGCGTTCACATGCCGTATACGACAACAGCGAACGAGATAGGCTCCGTCCTGGAATTATGTCGGCCTGGATATGACTGAAAGCACTGCAAGAATCATACTTGTCGACAGCCAAAGGAGTATTCGTATGCCCCCAACGAGGAACCATAATGGACGGTTAGGATGGAGTAGAGTGGTGAACAAAGATGACGTGTCAGGACACACATTCAAGCTAGCTTCAGTCCTAAGCAAGCGGTCGACATGTGGTCCATTCTGTGGAAGCTTACCTGTCTTCGAAGTCGTCCGGCACCCACCAAACAAGCGCTTCGTAAAGAGACAATGCCTCTTTTCCCAGCGAGCAAAGCTCAGGAGATACGTTTCCAGCTGTAACATCAAGTTTCTGGAGTTGATGCTGGATGATGTGATGCAATACGTGCAACAATGGAGGTGCCTCGTCGCGATCAGGAGCACGCCGTGACATCAAAAACGTATGAATCGATGGCAACATATACGCAAGATTGGTAAGCAAACTTAGAATGGCAGTCAGAGGGGATATCTGCAAGAACTGAGCGATTGTCCAATATGTCAGAGGAGGGAGCAAACCAAGTTATTTTTTGTTAGTAAATAGGTGATCTCACATAATGCGCAACATATAGTTCGGGCCAAATGATCAAAGTCGCTATCGGGATTAGCTGGAATGCCGCCGAGGGTATCAAATATTCGCATTAGTGCGGCACTATAAGATTGGACTTGACCAGTGTCTGCTGGACACACGGATATAAGCATCTGCAAAGTTGGGAGGTTTAATCCTTGTGGTGTGTGCGTTAGTATGACGCCATGAAGCTATCAGATATCAGTTCCAATCAATTGGGTAGAGTAGAGAATACTGACGATAAGGTTCCAGCTAGGGAGAGCCACGACAGTAGTATCCTCTTGGGAAGAGAGGGACATGGCTGGAGTCCCTTCATCCATCATATGAACATCACCAATGCCAACATCCGCATGAGGGGCAAAATCATCTACGGGTTCCACAGGGCCTCCGTCATTCAATTGTGTGGAAAACACATCAGGTTGAAATCGGCTGTCGGAAAACTGAGATGCGGGGATAACACTCGGAACGGCGGGAGATGGGAACTAAAGCGATACGTTATATTCGCTGATCACAAGCAGACAAATGGAACGCACGGGAGCATTAAATGAGGTCGTTTCTTTGCCTTTATGTTCTATCATGAATTGTGAACGCGGAGAGCCAGTCTGGAATCCTGACGGAAGATCCCTGGTATCTGGCGCAATGCTCTTCTTTGGGTTGTCAAAATCAGATATAACACCAAAACGGGGGCGACGAGGTGTTTCAGGAGCCAGCCGAGAGGGACCAGGGGAGACCCGCTGCCTCGGCCGCTGCCTCTGGGATAGCAAGGGACCCACTGTTTGCGCAGTATCCTTCTTAGGGGAATATGGCGCAGCGTGTCTCCAAGAAGAGGTCTCTAGTTCGTGGCGCTGCAAGACATTCTGTCAGTCATCCAATGATGTACATGTTCCTCACTTTGAAAGTCAATTCTGTTTTCAAACGCTCTTTGTCTACTTCAAACTGTTTCTGCAACAAAACATGCTTGGCATCGGCCTCCTCCTTCGCCGATTGGAGTTTTGCAATCTGCGTCGAGTGGTCCTGGGCTATCTGCAAGAACGTGACATTGATTGCAGAGTTGACGTGAGACAACGCGGTATGTACCTTTTCCATACGTTTTCTGAGGATCGTCACCTCTCCTTCCTTGGCAAACTTGGCCTCGAGCGCCGATTCCATTTCAGCGTGAATAGTTTCGTTCTTTTTACGAAGCTGTGAGAGAATATCTTTCATGTAATGACGACCCAAATATGCGTGACACGAACATCACACCTCTTCTATTTGTTGAAGTAACTGTTCAACGTAAACATTGGAGGTAGCCGTAGATGCGACATTCCTGTCGACTTGTTGGGGAGGCCCAGGCTGCGGTCGAGACACATCTTGCGACGAAGCAGGGGACTGAGCGGTGCGTGCGCCACGCGCAGTAGACGGCGGACGAGAAAGAGTGGGCGTTGGCCTCACGGAACCCGTCACGGTGGTCCTGCGCATGGTCGAGGCAGCACCTCGGGCCAGGGGCGCAGCCGCGGCGGGTCTGGGCAAAGAACTCGTTTGCACGACACCATTCGATGCCGAAGCATTCCCTGACGGCCCCGACACGACGCGCCTTTGCTTGTCCCGGAGGCCATAGGTGCCGTCTTGTCTGATAGAGACATCTGGGAGGTCTTCTATGTCCTCCAAAGTGTCCGTTCGTTGAATTGGTCTGCCAACAGACTGGGGTTTCCACGACCCCGTCGTCTTCTGACGCTTGGCTGGGGGACTGGCAGTCCTTTGAGGTTGGGTGTTGGTAGTACGCCTAAATTTGGATTCCTCCTCGTCGAGAATAGCAAGTGTCTTATCATCGAGCACCAAATCATCCGTGAAGTAGTTGTCGTCAGAGTCCTGCATGAAAACTTATGGGAGTTTGGGGGCGACGGTGTCAAAGGATGTGCCAGCAGCCTGGGTGCTCGCGACCCTTTGTTGATAGATGAACCAGTCAGAATGGACGGACAACTTTGGCGGTCGGGTGATGGTGGCAGTTAAAGAATTGTACGTGCCTTTTCGACGGATGATAGGTATGAGGGGAAGATCTTTGGCGGATGGTCACTGGTAGTAGTTTTGAATCTGCGGCCGTCTTCCAATGGTATCGTACTTGGACGTTTGACATTAATGTACTACTGTATACCGACAAGCTCCTTGCTCTGTTTCACCACCACTCTCTCATCTCCGAATTATGCTACCCTTGATCTGCAACAGGGAGCGCTCTGCTCCAGGTGTCTTCTCTTCACTGGTGAGTCCCTTGGCATCTTATTATCTTTGCATACTGACCCTGTCCCATTTACTCCAGTCACCATTTAAAACGCCAATCAGCCCTTTGGTTTTTGGGGCTATCTCCCTGTGCTTCCCTTTTTGTTTTTGCTCTCTTGTTCCGGCGGCTGCTCAGCAAGTGGGCAATAGCTCGCCCATCTCTCCGACCATTACCACCACTTCTGGTGACCTTGACCTTACCAAGGACGTTCCAAAAGACATACTCTCTCACTTCAACCTGGGGGTTTCTCTGATTTTTATGGCCTTCCTAATAACCCCATCTACATCTACCAAACTGGCAATGAGTGGCAGGTGCCCCAGGGTCCCGAGGCGCGGCGTGCGCCAAGGGAGGTCCATCCAGTTTTTAACCAGTCCAAGATGTGTAGCCCACGCTACACAGAGAAGTCTGAGATTGCCTTCAGGAAGTCTCTCTACATCCGGTCTAGTGGCCCACGGCTTCTTGAACATAACCCCCGGGAAGATTCCATCGCCGACCTTCAGTTCTCCTTCACTCCCTCTCTCGGCATTCGGATTGCTCCCACACTCCTTAGTACGAAGGCACTGGCGCCGTATACCTCCGTGAGAACCTCCGTGAGAGCAGCAAAAGCAAGAGGATCGCCCTTCTGACCCATCATGTCGCTCCCCCACCCCCCTTACGCTTCAACTAGCTCTTTTCTCGCATGCAGCCCAGCCAGCGTTGTGTAGACATTGTTAACCTCGGCAGGAAAGCCTACCCCTCGAGGGCATTATGGGCAAAATTGGACACAAGCCTGTCTTTATCACAACGTACCAGAGGGTGCTTGATAAATTAGTGGAGCCTGTCGAGGGCGAGAGGGCCAGCAGAATTACAGCGTGAGAGGACAACAAGGCAAATTTGGCAAAGGCAAGGCAGACAATCTCGGATGTGAATGACTTCCATGGTGACATCACCAAACGCTGGAGTGTGCCGAGTTCCGTCTGTCCTCTGCGCTCCTTCTATTTTCATCTCTACCGGCCCCAAGCAGCTCACAGAGGACTGGGCCTTGATCGACCTCGACAGGATCAACTGGGACGCATGCAAGGACAATGTTGTCTATCTTGGTACGTTTCGGTCTGTCATACCAAGGTCACCATCCAGTCTGACTATCATATGGAGGTGGCAAGATCCCGTAGACGCACCCCCATCCTGAAGGCCAACTGGGCTTCAAAATATTCGCTTGATGGCCTCCTCCAAATCAAAGGTGTCGTCAAGGGGGTGAACTATGCAGCCCGACGCAGCGGGATGCCGACGGCGAGCAGTGCCTTCTCATAGTCAAAATGGCAAGACCACAGGTATCACTATCGGTCGTGTGACGGGTATCGAGTCGGTCATCCACCAGTTTGGCGTCAAGAAGACGTCTCTGGAGGTTGCCATACACCCCTACAGTCACAAATATGGTGTATTCTCCACTACCAGTGACTCTGGTTCCATTGTTGCCGACGGGGAGGGACGCCTTGTCGGGTTGCTCACAGGCTGTTCTGGCACGACGGAGTCCACTGACGTGACCTACATCACACCATATTTCTGGCTCGAGGAGCGCATCCAGGAGGTCTTCTCTGACCGCTTCCTCTATCTGATTGTAGACTTCTAGGTTATGCTCCCATTGAGGTGGTGGATTGTCGTTTAGGTTCATCTGGTTTCTTTGCTTTCCTTTCCGTGTATAACTGATAGCCTTTATGAACGATATAGGCTCGAGACTCGTCGACTTGTTATATAGGTTCATCTTACTTTTCTTTTCTTTTTCTTCCTTTGCTCAACTGACGACTGTGACATTTAGGTCCTTGACGACGCGATTCAATTAGTTGCTCCATGCACGGTAGCATCATGTCTTAACTTGTACTATCACCTTCCCCGACTCCTTTAGTTCTCTATCCCTCTTGATCACCTATGTGATCTCGTATCTCGAAATAACAGTGCTCATATCGTATCTAACTTGCGTGCGATGTTGAGCTAAAGTTTGATGCCTAGGTAAAGTCGACTTGGGCACTTGGTAACTCTGTTTACAACAACGATTTTGCGGAGGGGAGGGTGAGTGCGACTGGCACCGGGACTAGCGTGGCTGTCGCCCCATCATCAGGTGGGTGAGGACGAGGGAATGGGAGGTGGGAAGCACTTTGAGTGAGACATGGGCCAAAAGGTCGTCACAGCATGCGGGCAGCTCCTGCGCATGGCTCCGGGTTGGGCTCCACTCAGCGACTAGCTGGCGAGTCCAGCTGGAGCCTATTGCCACAACCCGCTGCGAAACGTAAAAAAAGGACGCCTCGGGCCCACATTGGCCCCGTACTGGTTCCTCTTTGCTACTGGTGTATGCTCTAATGCTCGCGGCTTTTATCGAATAAAAGACTATTGCCAACATCGCTTCAGGGGCTTAAAAACACTCAGGAAAGGATGATGTTACAGATTTCAGTCTGGCAAACATAAAGTCGCATAGTGCTAAAACCACTCTCAGGCTGCTACACTGATTTGGGGTCATGAAAAGTACATGAGGTCGTCAAAGTCGTCAAAGTGAAAGTGAACCTGGAGTCTTGGACGTTGAAGACGTGATACGCCCAGGACACACAAGCGATGCATGGTGATGGTGACTAGTGATAATCTTCGCTGGAAGCGCGAAGCCGGGAAGTGGATGCGGAGGTCCGCCGCGATCGCTACCGAGCGAAAAGGCTATTGCAATGTGCCGAGTTATCAGCCTATACCAGTGCGACGGATCATCGCCTGTCAGCCAACATAGCGGATTTTGATCGCACTAGTCCGGTTTCGGTTTTCCAATACTACGGTGTACGTTAAAACAACGGGAGAGTTCAGGCTCGAGAGGGATACCTTTGAATTCTTCGGCTTCTTGATTTTGCTCGTAGTTCAAGACGAGACGTTTTAGGTGTTGCTGCTCCACTTTGTCCTGCAGCTGCGCTGAACGCGTCTGCACTGCGAGAGCAGATCCCGAAGGGATAGGAAGATATCGGGACTATAAAATAGTCAGTTCGGGATCTCGCTTGATATCTGATTGACAGACCTGTTGCTTGTTCCCTCTCTTGGTGATCACTGTAAAGTTCATCACTGATCCATTGGTTGTATTGCCTTCACCAACAGCATCTCCTTCATTGTCCTCCCCACGTTTCTTTCTTGCACCGGGGGCCAACACAGCAGAGTCCCACCAAGCTGTCTTCTTGTCAAGCTTTCTGGACTCGGCAGACGAATCTGTGATGATCTTGGCAAACTCTTTTTCAAACTCTGCATCAGCTTCCTCCGAGGGGCCAAGGTATTCCTGAGCAGAAAGTACCACGACCGGGTCCGGCGATGGTGCACGATCCTCGGCCTGTCAAATGGCATCTCCATAATTGTTCCAGAGCAGATTTGCAAGAGCTTACTGTGGACTCTTGGCCAGTCGTATCGCCATCTTCTTCATCGACTTGTTGAGGTCGCTCTCCATCATCCTCGCTATCATCACCGCTGTCGACCTCAGTTGTTACTTTGATAAATAGTTAGCTACGAAAGGAAGGTTTACGAATGGCACTCACATCCAGCATTTTGCATAACGGCATTGAACATGTCGTCGACTGCCGCAGCGGCTTCTTCAATAGACTTTGGCATTGCCAATTTCGGTCGGACGGCCTATAGAGCAAATGAGGTCATGGTCGTGAAAGGTGTACAACTCCCTCTTACATCAAGAGAGTCTGACAGCATGAAATCCACGTCCATAGGTACCTCTTCTTTACATAGGACGTAGTACTGAGGATTGTTAGTATTTTAATGTGTTGAAGGACGAAAACCGTTCACCTGGAAGAATGTCAAGAAGTTATCGAGTTTTCTTTTCTGACTTCCCCTGTCAAAACACATGCCAACAGTATCTAGCATCACGCAGACAAGACGGATTCTGAAAAAGTCGTCTGGCATATCGAGTGCGCAAGGCTGGCGGGGCAATGGCTGACCATCAGCTGGGACAAATATGAGCACAAAGGATGCAATCCGTATGCGAATGAGACTGACGATGCCCAAACGTTACAAGAGACCATAATGTGTCGAATACCAAGCTAGAGCCCACTAGACGGTATATATACAGTTCTCCGAGGTATTTCATTGTCGCTATTCGTTGTTGGTTGGTGCTGTAAACGTTTTGCTCCATCCCACGGCGAATGTCTTCAAGTACTTGGTCTACAACGGATACAGCGAATGCAGGATGATAGCGTTGCAGGTCATACGTCAGCATTGCGAGTAAACTGACGTTACTATACTTGATTTTCCACGGTTTCGTAAAGACCTTGTGCAAAGAACGTTGTACAACGGGATCGTCCCAATCCAGTTTTCGGATGAGCTTGAGAACCTTGTCGATCGTTTTCTTGGCAAGGACATCGAATATGAGATGGCGAATGAAAAGCTCGATCGGAGTCCGTTCCTTCTCGACACGTGGGGCACGCTCAGGGGGATTACACTGAATGAATGGTCAGTGTCAGAGCATAGAATACTTTATAGGTTTGCACCTGATAGTAGGCATTCTCAAGCAGCAGGATTTGTCTCTGGTCAAGATGCTGTATACTTTGTTTGCGCTTCATCAGCTCGAGCTAGAGGACGGTGAGGCTCGTACAGAAGACGCTGAACGCAACCCGATCCGCACCATAGTACCGAATCTTTCTCTGGTATCCTCACTTCGCAGAAGGAAGCGTCCGCACCCTTCAAGCAAAAGAGCCAAACTTTCTATGTTGGTACCAGAGAAGTCATCAAGACAAACTTTAAATATGTGTAATATGAGGTGGGATGGAACGATGCTAAACTTTGTCAAATTCGACAAATAGACAGCGTTCTAAGGGAGTTAAGTAATATGGCATCGTCGAGCCAAACGACACACCTTGATTCGCATCTCGGCAAGTTCTTTCACGACGTTCTTTTTCCTTTGTAAATACCGGAATTCCTCGTCCAGCTTGATACATGGGTCAACTCTTGTCCATATATAGATTAGTGAGTTGCTGAGATGAGACTCACAGCAGCGACGAGCTCAGATCCTATGTCCGGCATGTACTTATTTAGGGTAGCAACCAGTCTGGAATAGTGAGGCAAGAGGTCGGTTCTGTTCTTTGGAACGGTGACCAAGAACTGGTCTATGCTCGATTAAATGTCCGAGATCCGTGAGATAGATACACACTTTGATGAGTCTCTTTCTGGCAGCCTTGGAATTAAGGAACGCAAAATCGACAGCTGCTTGATCAATCATTGCCCGGTTGGTGGCATCCGGAAGGCGAGCCAAAAGGGCAGTAAGAAGCTGTGTAGGTGCGAGTTGAGGGGACAAAGAGGGGGTTGAAGATTTCGGCGAGGTTGGTGTCGGCGTGATCGTACTGCAAGTCATGGTGCATCACAACGACGGACTTGTGTAAAATCCATGAAAGCTCGGTCCAACTCACCCGTCCTCTTCGTCGTATAAACTGTCTGGTCCATCCTCGGGATGAAGATGTCCATTAGTGCGCATGTTGCCATTGGCTTTCAGTCCTTCGAGTTCTTGTTCTAGCTTTCTCGCCTCTACTTCTGCCTTTTCTTTCTCGGCTCTCTCTCGCTCTTCATCAGCCGCACTGTCTAATTTTTCTTCTGATTCAATACCGAGAACGCTCTTGGGCACAAAGTCCTTCAGGTCCTGAGTGTCTTCAAAATACTTTCGCTCTTCCTCGTCTTCCCATTTACCACCAGACACGAGCAAGGCATCTTCCGACTCGTCCGCGAGTAATCCACCAGAATTCGACCCGATCTGGATCGAGTCCGTCTTTTGAGAAGGAGTTGGCAACGAAGGCATAGGAAGATAGAGCAGCTCAGAAAGCCTAGAGGTAGGGGTCAACGGTAAATACTATGCAAGAAGTTGTACACACGTCTGGCAGCTCGCGAGGAGCTTTTCGTATCCCTTTGTCATTTTCTCGTATGCCTGTTGTCTGTCTTCGAATATCTCACCAGAACGAATGTATGCTTCATGATTACGACGGTCCTGTTCTTGGAGGCGCTATCGAAGACCCGACTTGGAGCACAGATAATACGAGAAGATAGTGCGGCCACGGACCTTGTGTTCCAAAACAAGCTTCTTGGCTACACTGTCAAAGTAGCCTTCACACATGTGCTTGAACCGCTCACGTATGCCTTGCTCTACGAGTTCTTCGTCTTCGTTCACAAGGGGAGGGAAGCTCCCCTGAGCCTCGTTTGTTGTATTGGAAGACAGGGTACCCGGTTCTGAATCGCTAGGTATTTGCTTAGTCTGTGCAGGCAATAACCCAAGATATGGGCGGGCATATGACTTGAGGAACGTCGAAAGCAGAGGGAGTGACGACAGTGTAGAATCGTTGGACAACTGTGCCGAATATCAGTCTAGATCCGTCTGACGGAGCAAGACATGTCCTACCAATTCTTTGACGGCTTTCATAATCCACCCGCCGCCGCTCTTGGCCGGAGCATCCCTGATGACGCCAACGAGAGCAAGCTCGGAGCACACGCGAAGGACAGGTCGCTGGCGGGTGACTCTCGCAGCATCCTCCTTCTCGCGCTGATCGGGGGGAAGAGCGGACAAGGCTGCTCTTGAGGGAGCAGCGATCGCGGCAGCCAGCAAATTCACAAACTTGGGGGAAAAGGAAGTCGGGAATCGCCTGTGGAGGGTGCATATGACCTGGAAGGACGTGAGTTGGCGCGCACAAAGTGTTGCGGGATCCCGCACCTCCACTGCTGCCCAGACGTCTTTATCTGTTTTACATCGTGCGATACCATCTAATGCGGCGGCGGCTATCTCGTCGATGTATTTTTCGAGGGAAAGCGAGTCAATGTCCTTGATGATCTGGTCTCTGTTATCTGCACCGATGGACTGACGCATGCGCTTGATGAGTGCGGTGTGACGCTTGAGAGACGAGTCTAGTTTCGAGGATTCTAGTGCTAGGGTGAGACAGACTATTAGTGCTGTGGCAGAGCAGAGACCGACCTGGGGTATCGAGGGAGAGGTTCAAGGCTCTGAGCTTTACACGTCGTGTGTGGCGTGCTTTCTCTTCTTCCAGCTTTGTCAAGGACGATACATCCATTCTGGACTGCGATGAATAGACGATGGAGTATCAAACAGACGGTGGCTGAGCGGGCGAGCGCTTGAACAAATGACTCTGTATGGGTTGCCTTTTCGAGCAACTGGCACAAAGTTGCCCTCGACGCGGTTTGTTCCGTGTTCTCCTCTTGTGAGTTTGGATGTCTCTTTTTGCATCACTCCCTCGCTTTTTGCTCTCAGACCCGGCCACGGTGTATAATGAAACACCTGGGTAAACCCGCCATTTCGTTTGTCCCGTCTCAGTTGAGCTGAATCAAGTCGGCGTGAGAACAGCAGACTATTCCTTTTTGAAGCCCATCAAGCGCTCGGAATCAGGTCTCCCTACTAATCGGAGTCAATTTCATCTCCGAATGTTTTCCTCTAGAGTCTTGGAAAGGTCAAGTTGCCCTGATCAGCATATGCAGATCAGCTAAACCGGAGCTTATCTACCCGACGGGGACACGTTCCCCAATCTCGACGTACGGATTACACTATTCGACGTTAACGAATAAAAACAGATGACATCGAGCCACAGCAACAGAACGAGGGAAGCAGAACATCAAGTACACTTGGTCAGTTAGCGTTTAAGAATATGAGATAATAAAGTACGTTTGCAATGAGTCGAGATGAAGCAACGTGGGGGTAAAGGACGAGATCGCGGTATAAGCGGAACCAAACAGGGCCAATTGAAGCGCTCGAAAGTTCTTGCCCGGTTGTGCCGCTGGGGTATCACTGCACATTGCTATCGTTATTGGAATAGTTGACTTTTCGCGATCGCTCGTCGCCTTGGGGTACCGCTGAACGATTGGCGCGCTGATGGGAAGTCACCGCAGCATTTAAGAATGTCTTGGGGTACCCCGTGCCGCCGTTAAGGCCGGGAACGAACAATGCCCCGCGATTATAGGAACTACGTTCTTTCCTTCGCATATGGGTAGGCTTCGGGAACTCTTCTGGGAGTCCTTGTTTCGGGCCAGGATCGGAGTAAAATATCTTCGGACGCCATTCCTCACGCTCATCCATGATGCACGAGTTCTTGAACTTTTCGACAAGTGCTTCTTTCCCCCTTTTCAGGGCATGTCCGCTTTAGCGACCCCACATTTCCAGCGGAAAAAGAACTTACTGATAGTTTGCATAGCTCATTTGCAGAACCTTCTCGCTTGAGTACATGTTCCTATGGTACAACGTCACGATTCGTTCAAACGTCGTATGGTTTGGGCTTACCACTTCTCCCCCAGCGTCGTCTTTGCGAACCGCAAAAGATCCTCAACACCAATAAAGTTGACGAATGCATATCCAACGTTGCATCCTGCCAAACACGCAAGGTCAATGCCAGGAAATCCATGATGACATGAAGAATTCACACCATTTTGGAAGTCCATTCGCAGGTAGAGAAAATCGATACGCCGCGGACATATTTTGTTGATGTACGCGATCAGTTCTTTGTCAGTCATTTTATTAGGGATGTTCTTGATCATCACGGTGGTTCGCGTATCAAGGCCCAGCTCGATTTTACGGGTGTCCAGTTGATTGTTCTCCGGAGGAGCCCGAGGAGAAGCCGAATAAGTTGCGGGATATACACGGTTGGAAGCAGACGCATATGGAGGGTGGGGTAGAGGCGGCGATGTATGTGGTGGATAAGGATAGGAGACGGCCTGGGAAGAAGCACCGTGGTAATACCCCGAAGAGGGTAGGAACATAGACCATTGTTCTGGTAATATGCCTGGTGCGCCCCATGCGACCCAAGTGCCGGCTGATGCATCCCAGCAAATTGAAGAGCACACAGGAGACATGGGCGACTGTGGGGAGGCTGGGTATTGCATGCCGTGAGCGAGAGACGAAGAGACCCAGGGGGACTGCATAGATGTGTCTGCAGCGTATCGGTCTGTATGGGTAAAATAGTCATGGCCAAAAGGAAGCTGGGCACCCTGGCATGGTGGAGAGCACAGGTCGGTCGCGCCACTAGCCACCTGAGTGGCCTCAAAAGGACAAACCTGTGACTGATCTAAGGCAATGGAATTCATAGTGGCGGTTCGCGTGTAATCTGCGTCTGCCAGCCTGTGATGTGAACGGGAACGAACGGCGTCAAAGAAGAGATTGTTCGATCCACGTCGACCAAGCTGTTCGGGAGCGAAGGCGCCACGTTCGTTGAGCTTGTCAACGGGGAAGGTCTCGTCCGTGGAGGGGTCAACGCTGTCCACAGGATAACGGACGATGGACTTCGGAGGATCAGGAATAGACGACTTATAGCCGACCACGACTGAGCCCGGGTCCAAGATGGTGGCGTTTGTGCCCTCGCGCTCACAAAGTGTTGGATAGTCACAGGCACTGGCGTCGTTCAGGAGGGGAAAGGGAACGCCACTCGAGGCCGTGATAGTTTGCGACTGGGATAAATACGTGGAGGCCGTGGGTGTATTCGGCTCCGCGGCAAGTCCACCCCCGAGATGACCTTCTAGACCAACAAAATCTTCTTTTTCCAAGTCCCGTGGCCCACTATACCCACCACGCAAGACGTCCCGTGGGACCAACCGGAGTTTCATGTTGTCAACTGTTCGTCCGTTCAGACTCTCCCATGCCAAGTCTCCCGCACGGACGTCGTAGTATTCGACCATGAAAAGCTGGTATACAAAATGGTCAGACGCGAATGTAGGGGAAGGAAAAGGATGCCTTGTGCTGAGGGAGATAGCTCGGAGGTAGTCGCAGGACTGGGATTGGAAAGCGAGTGACACAAGTGCCTTGAAGCAGAACATACCTGATTATATTTCTCCTCGTCTTCTTTCAGGAGGCGGAAGGACTTGATTTCGCCGTATTTCGCCAACACACTTTTGAGTTTTACGGGAACAAAGAAACGGACTCTGCTCCAACCAGAATAATTGTGATCACGCTCTACCACCATTCCATCGACCGACACACAGAACGCGCCTTCTGTGTGCGTCACGGGGGCTGACGGGGATTGACCAAGGAGCTGAGAAAGTTGAGTACACGACGCCACGGACTACGCGGACGTGCCTACTTGGAGAAAATGATCCGGCACCACGAACAAACAGGTTAAAGCCTTCACCCATGGGCTGCCCACCATTTCGTCGCGCGAGGCCCTCTGTTCGTCAATGGAAACGGAGAGTCGACGGGAGCCATCAGTTTCAATGAGACGTTTGACTCTTTGTGCGTCACGTATGTCGTAGAACGCGAGGATAACGTTACACTTTTCCTGGAAGTGGTAATATATGCTCTGTATGACGTTTCCGGTGTTTGAGACGCTGTGCGGATTCGCCCGAGCGAGGGAGGAATCGTCCGGAAGGGCTGCCAGAGAGTAGAAATACGGACCGAGTACGTCCTCGGACAGGTCATTCGGAACGTTTCCAATCTCAAAATTTCCCGTCAGATTATCCGAGGATGGACACCGCACGAGACTCACAATCAAGAAACGGCTTTCAGCGGAATCAGTGGAAAGAGGTATTTTGGAGAGAGAAGCGGATAGGTCTCCTGGTTGGTTGGGGTCTGGTGGGTCTGAATCTGTACTATCACTTCTGAGGGAGGAGGCGGGGGTAAGAGGGGGCGTTAAATAGTGGTGGTTTTTAGACTGCTGATGGGGTCGTTTGTTTGGGTGGGGATCAGCGCCTTTCGTGGAAATGTTTGTCGATAATTTTGCGGGGTTAAGGGAAGGGATTTGAGATGAGGAAGCAGTTGGCTGTGGACGCGCCGACTGAGGGTCGGAAGACATGTTACGTGCGCTATATTGTGTGGGAGTGAGGGAGAGTGGAATATAGAGGAGAGAGTTGTACGCACCGGAGATTTGGGAGGGAGGGGGAGGGTTGGAGACGGGGAGGGCGAACGACTGCCTCCGCTGCGGGGTGGAGGGAAGCAGACATGATGGGGGGGAAGGATGAAGCTCGAAAAGGAGTCTGTGGACGCGAACTGTGCTTTAAGAAGGGGGAGGGGAGAAGCTTGGTGACCGAAAAGGAAGAATCGGGGAATTGGATGGGCAGAACGCGCGATTAATTTGTTGACGTACAGAGAAGCAAAAGGTACTCTCTGCATATGGCACGCGGAACGACGCGCACGGAAAGGGCAGGTGGTGAACCAGAGTCCACAGAGAGAAACGCAGAACGGTCAGATTGGCAGTCTTACCGGGAAAAAAGGACCACGACGGCATTGATCACGGTTCTTGATCCAATCCTCCTGATGAGGTCGGATTCGCTCCGTGGCTACCGCAGCGCTTTGGATGACGCACATTGGCCTATATCAGGTTCATTTATCACCGGAGAAGCCCAGTCTGGTTACAAACTTACGCTTCAAGCATGGCCCCTACCACCACCGATAGACTCGTCCTCGGGAAATCAATATATCACGTGTGAATTCAAATCTCGACGAGCCTCACCAGCTCAGTACTGCCACAACGCTTCTCGCCCTCGACAAGAGACTGTCGGAAATTAAACAAGGCAAGGTATGGCCTGGGGACAGCATGCCCGATGCCATCATGGTCGCGAGTGCTCGGATTCCTCATCAGCCAATCGTGTTTTCCTCCGGGCTTGCAGTGTCCTTGCTTAGTAATACAGGCGTTCACACAACGCCGTCTCAGTACGGATCTTGGTCCTCGCCATGCCGTTCTACAAGATGCTGTGCATATCCGCCCACTTTCGAGAATATGTGTGTGCTGTTCTGTCCCTCAAATACCACATGGACTCACCATGCGGTCCAGAGACATATTAAAGAGCTCGTAACGATGTCTGCACGCCATGTCATGGACAACGGCGGTGTCGTCCGCAATATCGATTACTGGGGAACTCAAACACTACCCCAGGTCATGAGGAGGCATAAAAAAAGCCAGTCCATCGGAGAGTGAGTGCAGTTCCCCGCTGCACTTCCATCTCTCACCCCACCCAGCTATTGGACCATGTACTTTGACACCTCGCCGCGAACACTCAACTCCTTGGCTCTCAAACTTCGGCAAGACCCCCGTGTTATACGCTGGACGATGCTCAAGCAGGGCGAGAAAATACAAGACATCGTCTTGCCTAGGGAGAAAACCGTGATGAGAATGGACTATCTAAAGTCACCCAAGCAGTCGTCGTGGTCAGACATCTAGCCCGCCCCCAAACCTTTTCACGTATTACATTCACCCTAATTCCCGGCTCGTTATCACAACGCAGATGTCACTCTTGGCTCATCCAGAAAATTTGCTACCCACCTTTGCATCTTTTGCCCAGCAATCAACTGCTTCTCGCCCCGTCCTCGTTCCTTGCTTTCCATGAGGGGTTGTGACACTTTGGGACTACATTACAAATCGACCGCTGTTGTCTTGCAAGATAACGTTCAAAGGTATCGTGACTTGCAGATCGCATCTGACTGCGTAGAGAATTAGACAAAGGTCTCGGTCCCGACTGCTTATTGTAGTAGAACGAGTGAACCAATCAAAGTCTTTGTAGGCACCCGAGTAATCTAAGTTTCGCTCTGCGACCTCACCCAGCTGACCACTTCGTGTAAGCTGGAGATCACTTGGGTACTTCGAAGGTCTTCGTCCACTGTTTTGTGCTCCTGATCTCCATAAGGACTATGTCGTCTGATTAGCAGCGCTTGCATTCCAGCATCCCTGGCTCCATAATAGTCACTTTTGACAGTCAGCATTTATTCAAGCAAAGACTAACAGAGCTTACCACTCAAGATCGTCCCCGACATGCACGGCATGGTTAAAGCGAGCCGTACTGTCAACAGCTCGCAGTGCACGTCCGAATATCTCTGCATCAGGTTTCTCGACTCCTTCCTCCTCACTCAAGACAAGAGGATCTAGAAATGAGGATATTCCGAGATCGGCGAGAACGAGACCTGCAGTGAACCATTGACGAAGCCGATCACTCTAGACGGGCCAAAACATACGCATTCTTGCATCTGAGTTGCTAATGAGCGCTGTGCCAACGTTCATTTCTCGTAATTGACGTACTGGTATTCATACATTAGACGCTAGAAGGTGGCAGCAGCGTGGCTACGACATACGTACAGGAAGTGCATCGTCGAAAAGTTTGTATCCTTCGCTGGAACTGAAGCGGACCATGATCCGGGACACGATTTTGTGCAGGGACGATTCGACGGCTGCATGCAACCTGTCAGGCCCATGCGTTTTTGGTGTGGAGACGAAATGGCCGCATACCGTGAGGGTCAGCGCCTGCTCCTATGGCTGTCCTCTTAATAACCTCAGACCACCATCCGTGAGCACCAAGCGGGCCGTGATAGACAGGTTTGTCCTTCTGCATCTGTTTCAGGCCTCGAAACAGGTGGGTGAGATTCAGGTGCACCCGAGGGAAACTCACTGGCTTTGAATGCGTGCTGTAGGGCGGTTGGACACAGAACACCCAGGAATGGCGCAAAAACCTCTGAATATTGGACATGGATAGGTTTTCTAGGCGTAATTAGGGTATGGAGGGCGTCGAAAGTAACGAGCCTGATCATGAGTTCTAGAAGGAGATGTGAATGGAATTACTTTTGCGGGTCGTACATAAATAAACCGAGTGCTGCGTGTGGGCGACTTGAACCATCCGCCTCCGTGGCCGCAACACTTTGCCTTTCCAACAAAAGTCTCATTCTCGAGCTCTGTTTGACGGGCGGCAGGCTACGCAGTCGTGATCAGGGCCAACTTGGATGTGCGACGAGGCGGCGGGCTACAACTGCTCTCTTCGATCTTTCAAGTATTAGCACACGCCGCCCGCAGGCGTCAATCCCCGAACCTCATCCCTCGTTCCTCTTTCTCTCCAAACGTTCACCATGTCTAATCCTTCTGCACTCGATTCACAATCGCTCCGCCGCACCCAGTCCACCGGCGACATCCCCACGGTAACTCAACCCGCTAGGGCTCGCATATCTGCGTCCTATCGTCGCTCGGCACACCGCGGCCTCGAAACAGCTCCTTCCTCCCCAATAAATAAT
>JBBPMS010000006.1:138251-149264 GCA_038090435.1 Phylloporus scabripes | reverse complement strand
AGGTTCCACAGTAAATCAGCCTTTGTATCGTCCCCTATGTCGATCGCTGATGGTCCCCAAGACCGTTCTCTTGGCTCAGGCAGGCCAACCAAACCCCTAGCGGTTCTCAAGCACCAGCACAACCTGCTCAGCGGCCTTCGAGGTCGTTCATACAAAGGATAAAGGAGCTGTTTGGTATGGGCCCAGATGCACCCAGGACCAGAAAGGCATTCGTATCGCTAGTCGGAACGTTGATCTACAACTTCGTTCAGGTCGGTCTCTCCTTGTTTCATGGTCCCCTTCTTATCCCCGCGGAATCATTAGGCCGCCGCTGTCATAGCACTCCTCAGTGTTGCTTCAGTGATCAAAAGCCCTCAGGATCAATCAGTCGAACAAATCCACGCTTGTGGACGACCACTGGTTGCCTGGAATAGTCTCTGGTTAGTACGACTCGTAGTGTCGTCCGGGTTGACGGCTTGGAACTATTTTCGCATACGAGCAGCGTGAGCTGACAATGTTTGATCATATACTGTCTTTTCTCATCAAGATCTAGGGACAATGCCCCAAGGGAAGACTCCGAGTCAACCACGCAGCCTGCTGAGCCTCAGCCTGCCGTGCGTCCCGGTGACCCGAGGCATCGAATACAGCAAGACAGAGGAACCTCCGCTGCTGCCAACTCAGAAGATCCACCTGTACCCTACAATCATATCTATGCGCGGTTTGTCGACCTATCCTTCATTCGCAGCCAAATCTGATTTGACGTTAGGTTGTCCCTCTTTTTGTCCATGTTTACCTTGACATGGTTCTTAACCGCACACATCCTTGAGTATACTTCAGTAAACTCATGCCGCCTTTCCGCCCCTCTCGTCTGGTGGCTTACTTTTGGAATTTTGTGTACTATGTACTTGCTCGTTTTGGAAGTCGTTCTCTTCGGTTTTCTTGTGTTTATGGTTTTACCATTCATTATGGTCAGTGCCATGCCAATCTTTTTCTTCAGAAGTTGATCCTTTGCAGCTCTTCTACAGCATCATATTACTTTGCCTGGGGCGCCATCCATTACAGAATCCACATTACATCAAACCCGATATTGGCAAACTTCCGAAATCGCTCGTCAACCGCATACCGTTGGTCATCTATATTCCGCCACCACCAGACGACACGTCAGCGCCTGTTTCTTTGCCAAAACCTATTCATACCTACCCTCCAAAGCCACCCACACTTGCACCTAGAAAAAGATTTGCCTTCTTCCGCAGAAAGAACCCGAGGAAGAACAACGCGTCAGATCCCAACGCCAAGCGTTTGAGTAACAAGATCTCGATGACTGATACGCTCAAGGAACCTGAGACATGGGAAGATAACTGGGAGCAATGCGAATATCCCTTTGTCAGGCTAGAAGGCAATCGTGCTGCGTGTGCGATATGTTTGATGGACTTTGAAGAGCCGAGAAGGCTGTCTGCGGCCCCACACCAAGATCCGGATAAGGAAGATACCTCTCCACCGTCACCTCGCGCAGATGAGGCGGTGATTCCAGTCGAGAACATCACCGAGGAGGAGCGAGACGCACTGCCTCGGCTCGAAGATGCTGGACAAGGACCCCAGCCATTACGTCTATTAGCTTGTGGCCATGTCTTTCACGTAAGTCCTTCAGTGCTTTGTGTATCACGTTTCTGAGACATCAAGCAGAAAACTTGCATCGACCCTTGGCTAACTGATGTTTCCGGTCGATGTCCAGTCTGCCAGCGCCCGGTTGAAATTGATGATGAACCAAAGAAATCCAGGCGGAGACAACGACGGTGACTCATAGTCGTTCTCAGTTGCTTAAAGGGAAGATACAATATTCAAGGTAGTCAATTGTAATGTGATATTATATTGGACGAGCTGATAGTCACACCCCACCATGTATTGCATTATCGTCATTCTTTTGGACATGCACTGCTATTGCGAGTACCCAATGGAACGCGGCCCCATCGGCGTCGACAGTCATCTCTCCGGAGCCGTCTCAGTCAGCCATCTAGTCTGAACTCGAACCCCTGAGCAAGCACAGCTTATTAAGTCGCGATCGAGAGCCACATTTAAGGCTTTGTCGAATGCACTGGGTCTACTCAACTTTTTTTTACCATGTCGTTGCGGATCGAGTCTCCAGTAAATCCAGGGAGCCAGCCTGACTTGGACAATTATACCCCAACAGATGAACCAGTAAGTCAATGTTCTCATTCCAGCGATCCGGGCTGACCAAGATTAAGGACCCGCCGTTCTCCCATGAACTTTTCGACATGGACAGGGGTACCATTGCAGCCAGAAGGGTCTGGCTCAAGATCAGTCTTATAGCTGTCGGCCTCATTGTGTTCATTGTGTTTGCGATCCTGTCCATCTATTGGGCAGCCCTCGGAAGATCCTCTGGAAATGTCCATAACCTTTCTGGGTATGTCGTGGTAAGTCCTGAACTTCTGATCCACGTATACTCCCTAAGCGCCTGTCATAGAATTTTGATGGGGCACAGATTGGCCATGAGGTAACCGAAGCATTCTCGACGTTGGGTGGGAACGAGCAACTGTCATGGTTGGTACAAGACCCTTCGGCGTTTCCAAACGGCCCGCCGGACGTTCAGAAGGCTCTTCTTGATCATCGTTGCTGGGTAGCCGTGACAGGTGCGTGCTCTCAATGCAATATGCTCGTCTGACGAAGTACGTTTAGTCAACCCAAACGCGACCTCCAACCTGCTTGCGGCAATAAACTCCATAGACACAACATACAATACCTCAGATGCAATCAGTGCATACCTCACATATGCAAGAAATGAAGCTGCGTAGTGAGCATTCACATTCCGATATCCGGGTGACACTTGGTGATGCCCGTCTCAGTCGCACCATCATTTCTCCAATGGCAAGCGACTTTTTTTTTGCGCCTTGGTCTTCGACGATACATGGTTTCTAGGTCACCTCGACCTTGACGAACATCACGCAGACGCTCAGTCTCGACTTTGCACAACAGTTGGCGTCGCATTCAAACCTTGCCGCGCTGATGAGCACCGCACCGTCCCTTGTGACAATGTCAATCAATTACGTAGTGTACGACCTCAGGCCGTTTGATGTTGCTGTGTTTGTCCTTCTCCCATGCATGTGGGGCGAGTGTCGCTACTTAATCCTTTTCAGGGCATCTGCCGTTGACTATGTCGGACTTATTTATCTCATGATCCTTGCGGTAAGGCTACCCCTTTCGCCCTTTCGTGGCTGCTGACTGGTTGCTGTGTAGTTCATATTAACGGTGGGTTGGTTCAAGGCCGTGTCCCTTTGACTCGTTGAACTTTATTCCCTAGAACCATCTTTTGGCTGCGGATACTCAAAGTGGTTTCGGTAGACGTCTGACGCTGAGGTCACTCATCTTGATGCGCTTGCTCTGGCCTTTCATTCTTTACTTTTTCATCTCGGTAAGCGAAACGTGTATATGTTTTTATCAGGCCCACATGTTTACAGCTCATGTATGCTTTGCTGAGTCTGGCATTTGGCGTTCCATTTGAACGATAGTGAGCCGGTTTTTCTGGTCTCAGGTTGCGTGGTAATTCTGGCATAGCTATAATGGCGGCTTTGTTATTTATTGGATGATGGCCTGGATGGGGATGACCGCACTGCGCGTTTCTTGTCACTTCAGGCGTATCCATCCTCATGCATCTATAGGGGATTCGCAATAGAGTCCATGCTCACCCTTATGACACTCCCATTCGTTCCAGTCTTTCTTGTTCTGTGGATCATCGGTAGGTCATTGTTTTCAAAGAAGAACTGTCCAGTGATCCATTTTGCGTAGTGAATGTTTCCGTGTCGTACTATCCCATCGAAATACTCCCAGCCATATTTCGATATGGGTACGCAATGCCGTTCTACAACGTTTCTAATACCGTCCGCACGATCGTCTTCAACACGAAGAACCAGAGTACGTTTAATGCTTATGAAGAAGAGTGCTTACCATGTTCATATCTCTAGTTGGACTCAACTTTGGTGTGCAGTTTGCGTGGATCGCCGTTTCATGCATCACTCTGCCATTCTTCCAGTGGCTTGCCAGAAGGAGACAGGTTCAAGCTTGGCGTCGACTGCAGGGAAAAGGGGAATAAGATGATGATCGGACTGATGCCACGACGGTCAGATTAATCTTGGTATCTGTATTCTCATAGTGTAACCTTTGATCATGGATATGGTTTTTGTACGGTGAATGTGTTACCTGTAATGCCAGTTATACATCAATCACGAACCATGATTTTGTGTGCTTGTGGAATGAACGGGGATGGAGATGATTTATCTAGTAGTGGTAGGGAATAAGTCGTGAAGTAAGGTACAAAATGTCCAAGGCATGTTCAACTTGATCCTGGTCCCGGACTATTTGGCTCGGCCCCAGGTTTCGTGGCTACATCCTCTTGAGTAATGCGCGTTTCAGCCTCTATTCGTTCACGCGCACGAACCACCTTTGATTGGAGATAATGCGAATGTCCGGGTGGTGGTGGTGACCTGCCTGACCGTGAACTAGACACAGATGGATCTGGGGCAGGTCGAGGAGAGTTTACTTTGAACAGATGGTCATAGTTCTAAGCAATCAACCCGGTTAGCTGTTCCGGCGTTTGCAAACGATCAGGTGTCTGCTTGCCTTGATGATGCTCTCCATTGCCTCCCCGCGCTTAACGTTAAGAATGAGATATGCCTCATCCATTGTCATGCGATGTTCGCGCGTCAACTTGTCGGTCACCGAACCAGAGGTAGCATTGCGTACGCCCCCGACGTCGGAGCTGAGTGCTTCTGGACGGTGCTTGGCGTCTGGGGGAAGAAAAAAACACACATAGGCCATTGGCCGAGGCATATGACAGTCAGTAAGACCATGAAGTCGATATAATACGCTTCGTACTTTGAACAGCTTGTCTTCCGGCTGCAAAAAGTGCCTTGCCGAATATTTGTGCGCCAGTCAAGATAATCTGTCCGATGAGCTTCGGTGCGGACTACACCAAGCTGTGAGCGAGATGTCGATGGTCGACGAGAGACGAACACACCATGAAGACTTGAAGGTCGAAAAGAGATACTTGGTCAATGAAAACGCGGATTATATCACGTGACCATTGGAAAACTACTAGCACAACGGCGTAAATCGCTGTTGATGCTGACTAGCATGGCGTCGGGCTCACCGTCCAAAAAGCGAAAGTATCAGCCAATAGAAGACACCGACTTCATTCTTGAAAAGAGGAAAGAAAAAAGACACAAGAAACACAAGGAGTCGATTCAATTAGCCACCCCTCCTCCGGAGGATGCTTTATCGCAGAAGCGCCAACCAAAACCTGCCAAAGATAATGGCAAGTCTCATACCTCGGACCACCTAAGTGAGTTCCGCATGATCAACGCCAGCATCGTCCTCTCGATTCCGCCTGTCTTTGCCTCTAATCTGCGTGCCGGAGTGGAAGAAATGCTAGATAGCATGATTATGCGGTGAGCGTCGAAATATGTGATTGTTTTCTGCCTTTGTTGATGACTAGGTACTGATCGGTAATCGCGCCTTTGGATGGACAGATATATACCATCTTTGCATGGGGTACTCTTGGCCCATTCAAACATTCAATTCCTGGGCAAGACCGCAAGTATACATGGCGATTGCCCTTTTGCCGTGTGTAACGTGAGTTTTGATGCTACCGTTTGGGGGCCTCAAGTCGCCATGAAACTAGGTATGTGCCTGTCTGACCTCGCTCTTGAATCCTACTTACACGCCGCGATCACCGCCATGCGCAAATATCGTTCTGATCTTGCGCAGTGGGCAAAGTAAACCTGTGTTCTCCCGATCATATCTCTCTTCTCGTACACCGCACCTTCAATGTTTCGATCCCTCGGCATCATATCCCACAGCACCAGTGGTCGTTTCAGTATGGTCCAGCAGAAAATGACCCAGAGTTTGGCGCAGGCAGAGAGTGGGATGAAAGCGACGGGCCGAAAGCGGCAGGTACGGAGATGACCGATTCCGCGGAGCCGAATGCGTGTGAGGGCACCCGGGAGGCAGGAGGTAGTGGGTGCTTTGTGCATCACTTGACAGGATCGAAGCTTGGTGATCCTGACGGCTACCTCGAATTCACGGTTATAGGGTACATTTCACCTCTCAAGCAAAACTCTTCTATTGTGCCTGATGTATTTTGACAGACTGACAGTAGCAAACGAGATGCTATCGTTGCAGGGGTCTATCCAACCAGATCCATTCTCCCCTGAGCGTGTTTCGCGGCCCAACATAAAACCCTTATCTCCTACGCTTCCTCGGGATGAGGTCTCCGAAGCTGAACCACGTGACGACGGTGGCGAAGAAGAGGAGGAAGAAGAGAGTGACGAGGATGGGTTCAAGCACCTTGCAAGGCTCGCGGATGAGGCCAGAGCAGTCCAAAAGGCAGAACGGCGCGCTGAAGAAGAGGCGAAACTAGTTGAAAAGGCCAAGAAACGAAAGCGACAAGTAAGTCACGATGGGGCTCAACGTGGCAAGAGGAAAAAGGAAAAGAGATTATAACCTCATGACCATGCTCGTGTGCGTAGTACTTTGAATGGCCACCATATCTCATACCCATCGTCGATCATTCCTTCACGACAAACAAACCTATTTTGCGAAGAATAGCCTGTAATTCCTACTTGGGATAGCCCAACCTTGCTAACCAGAGCCCAGTTATCAACTGCTTTATGACGGTACATGGCCTGCCCTTAAATCCATATAAGGAATCCATGTCCTCCTTCATGGTTGGATATAACTCCCCTTCCCGACATACTACGCAAATCCTACATAGTGAGTTTTCTGTGTTTATGTGATCGGTTACCAACTTGCGTCGAGTAGTCTTTTTTCCAGAAATAACCCCCCGGTTGGCCACTTTGAATCGTTTTGCCATTGAACATCCCCTCTTTCCGCATGGATAGTTCACCCTCCATCAAAGTCAGAAACTTATTTGAAATGGAAATAGAGACGCAATGGCAGGCATACATATGTTTCGTCGCCACTCACCAACAGTCACGGTGCCCTCTACAGATCCATCTCATTCCACTCGAGACCATCTCATCAGCGGTCTCCAGGAGAGAATCCTGGCGTGTAGTGAACATATGTAGGCTCTGTGACGTGTAATCTCCTCATCCTCACCATGGTTTCCTTACTTTCCATCTTAACCAACATTTTGCTCGTCTCCGTAGCTTTGGCTGTCCAACCCTCTCACCTTCATGCTCGTCTTGCTCGACGTTGCGAGAATTGTCAGTCACAACCAAACAACTGTGTCAAGTCACCTAATACCGACTTTATGTCAACCAACAGCAGCAATTGAGGTGGTGCTGTACGGTCCTACCAGCCCGTTTGTATCGCTCCGATTCACGGTCATCCACGATCTCATCGTTTGCCAACAAGGTATTTTCACCACCGTTACAGCTTCAATCACCATCCCCATCCCTTCGGGAAATAAGGGCTCTGGTGCTTCGGCTTGGGTTGGTACACCTGCAGAAGTGCCATCCTCCAGACTGGTGCCGAATTGACGATTTCCAACGACGGAGATCCCGCCTACATTGGTGAGCGAAATAGGACCTCTGATCTAAATTGCTTTTCACTGTTTGTTCATCGAAAAGTTTGGTACGAGTGGTACTCTGACTATGCCTACGAGTTCAAGTCGGGGATCACCATTTCTGCTGGCGAAAATATTAATCTCACCGTCACTGCCTTTTCTGCGAATTCTGGCGTGGCGATCATCGAGAACTTGTCAAACGGCCAGACTGTCTCTCGACACCTCACGTCTAGCCAAGCTCTCTGCTAGCAAGATGGAGAATGGACCATCGAAGACTATTGAAAACGGCGCCCTTGTTCCTCCTGTCGATTTTCACAAGGTGATCTTCTATGACGCCTTTGCCTCTGATGTATCTAGCGTTCTCCATGACCTTGCGAGCGCTACCCTTTTCAACATTGAGCAGAACAGCTAAGTGATCACCTACACTCATGCCATTGGATCATCCTTCACTGTCGAGCCCATCGGTGGATAGATATTTGTAGGAAAATTAGTGTTTCGTTAATTCACGTATACGAATTGGGTTTGTTTATTTTTCTGTGGAATTCTTTTTTAGTACGCGTATAGCAAGTTTTCGGATGATGTTTAGTCCTCGGGTACTAACATGACTAGAGTACGCTCGGGAGTGCCCGTCCCCCTCTGGACTCACTCAGGGACGTGGACTCGCTCGGAACTGACCTCCTTGCGCTTCAAGGAGGTCCACTTTTTATTTCGTTTCCCGCGCGCGTACCAATCCGTTCGCCTCGGGACAGCTCCCAATGGCCTAGAAGCCCTCATCAATGCCCGCGGCTGGCGTAAGACGCCCACGGACTCAATTCGACAGCGCCCAGGGGCAGCCAACCGGGATTCGCCGATCGGACCACACACGCCATGAACGCATGTAGGGGCACAAGCGCCATGTAGGTTTTCTCGATTATCGAAGATGAGCAAGAGTAAGGTCATAACAGCTGCTATGGGTCTTTAGCCTGAAATTGATTCCTCTGTAAGACGTACGTCTTACTTCCCGTTTACTAGACGTCAAGCGCACGGCCTTTCCTCCTGGTAAAGGACTCAACGCCTGGCGTCGAGACAACATTGAAGGCGGGATAGAATATTTTTTTATACGAGTCTTTTCTCACGTTCAATGCTACTCGTCTAATTTTCGAGGGGAAACCAGGAAACCGCGGAGGCATGATTCGTCGTGTCCACCTGTTGAATGGTTTCTAGTGCATCCAAGTTGGTTGTACTGCCCAGGCTACAGGTGTCTCCCAATTGTGGAAATCTCAATCATGGGCGCTGCCCAGGCGTTCCCCACACCGACGCCATGACTTAGCCGCCTACAGCAAGACCTCAATATGACCATGTTTAACCCTGACGTAAAGTTTATCTGTTGGTTGACACCCCTTAGCCTCTGAAGAGGTACCACGCCCAATCCAGTGCGTCAAAGGACGCGCGCTTCACATGCATCATGGGTGCAATATTGCCATATCAGTTGTGACAGCTACTCAATGGGCGCGTAAACCCAGGCCCCATGATCACGAAACGATCTAGGTCACCAGACTTGGGTTGGGAATGGGCATCAGAACTTGTTGGTGAGATCCTGTATACTGAATTTAGTATTCAATGGAGCGCTAAACGGTCCCTATCTTCCATAAGTGTGGTCAACTATATTAGTTGGATAAGTCAGTTTCTGATGAGAACCTTCATTACAGTGAACAAACCTGATTTGTCAAGCCTACTGCATGGCTGTGACCCTGCTAGCCAGTGATGTGGGTCCCAGTTATCAAGCCATCCTACCCCTGAGCCATCTATTCGGACGTGCAGTGAACGTATAAAGGCTCTGCCCTTTCCCCTCTTCCCAGGTCTCATTCTGTAGTTTCGTCTTCTCCGCCATGGTTTCCAACCTTGTTCGCCGCCACGGCCACTCACAACCGGACCAGCTTGTTGGGTCGCCGGCCCCTACCTCCAAATTAAAGTACAGCAAAAATTGGGCTGGTGCTGTATGGACAGAGTCGGACGTCTGTGTCATCCCGATTCATGATTGTCCATGATCTCACCTCTTTGCGAATAGGGAACTTTTACCACCGTCACAGGTACATTCACTGTCCCCACCCCTTCGGGCAGCGACGGTGCTGCTTCTGCTTGGGTTGGTATCGATGGTGATAGCAAAGGAGACGCTATCCTCCAGACTGGTATTGACATCAAAATTTCAGACGGAAACGCCTCGTACGATGGTGAGTGAATGGGTCCTCTAATCAGGATTGTTTTTCATTGTTCGTTGGCCGAAAAGCTTGGTACGAGTGGCTCCCCGACCACAACCACCATTTCTCCGATTCCGATATCACCATCTCTGCTGGCGATGTTATCAGGCTCACCGTCACCGCTTCCTCCACGACTTCTGGTACGGCGGTCGTCGAGAACTTGACGACCAAGCAGACGGTCTCCAAAGATCTTACGTCTACCAAAGCTCTTCACGAGAAAAATGCTGAGTGGATCGTTGAAGACTATAAGCGTGACGGTACACTCGTTCCTTTCGCCGACTTTGGAACCGTGACCTTCACCGACGCCAGCGCCTCTGGTGCAAGTGACTCTGGCTCTAATGCAAGTGGCTCTGAATCTGATGACGAAGTTTGGACCCCCTCGGGTGCCAGCATCCGGGAAATTAAGCAGGATGGCAAAGTCCTCACTTCCGTCTCCACCGATGGATCATCCGTTACTATCACGTACACTGGCGATTCCTCAAGTGGTTCCTCAAGTGATGAAGATTAGCGGGTTTCATTCACGTGTACTAATACATATCTTTGGTTTTCAGTGGAATTTCTCTTTGACTCCTGTATATCAAGTTTTGGAATGATATCTAGTATGTCTACATACATATCCCATACCTCTCTTTACAACTAGGTGGAAAAGTCATCTTCGTGGGTAAGGTTTACGATGTATGTGTAGCTACTTCAACGAGGAATGAATTGAATTGAATGCTGTAAGTTCGACTGAAGGCCCATTACATGATGACAAGATAAGCAGAATGACAAAACAAACAAGATGGTTTATGACAATCAAATAGGGAGGACTGGGAGGGTGTAGGCTTGGTACTTTTGGTACGTAAGATGAACCAACGCAAGGTTAAAGCTTTCCCTCAGGAATTTACCCGCTACCCTGTGGCATAGTGTGCTTAAGGCGAACAACGATAACAGTCACATTATCATTAGTCTGGCGCGATAAGGCGTGTTGAACGAGTGTTTGGCTTGCTTCTTGCGCATCTTCGATGTTCCTTATCAGGTCGATTGCTCCTTGATCACCCGTAATATCCCAAAGCTTGAAAGGGGTTAGATAGTTCGAATGGCAAAGAGGTGTCAAAGGTACGTACCCCGTCACATGCCAGGATCAGAAATTCGTCATCGTCACACAGCTGTGTCTCGGTAGTGTAGGGAGAACCAACGACAAATTCCTTCATAGAGGAGTCACCCAAAGACCTTGTGACGGCCAGCACACCATTGACACGTCCGCTCATAACAAAACCA
>JBBPMS010000006.1:126981-138153 GCA_038090435.1 Phylloporus scabripes | reverse complement strand
TCGTCATCGTCACACAGCTGTGTCTCGGTAGTGTAGGGAGAACCAACGACAAATTCCTTCATAGAGGAGTCACCCAAAGACCTTGTGACGGCCAGCACACCATTGACACGTCCGCTCATAACAAAACCACCCGCGTCTGTAATCCGTTTTGCTTCTTGTTTGTCGGATCCTTTGTGATCATACGTCAAGCGAACAGCCTTTCCCGCCCGACAAAGGACCCCGCGTGCGTCGCCCGCATTTGCACTATAAAGCACGCGTCGGAGTGATGGGGGAGGCGATATAACACCAGGGGTATTCGTGCGATTTGCTGAAGCGGTGGATGCCGATGGGGTGCTAGGCGAAGGTGGGGGTGAGCCACCACCCCCGCCAAGGTTTTTTAAAGCACGAGCGAAGCGACCAGAGGGTGATCCAGTTTTGGACTTATTTTTTTTGCTTGCCTTGGGGGATCCAGACGGTTCGTCACCCGACTCGCTGACAGGAGATTCAGAACCGCTTCTGCAACTGTTTGTATCTTCTGCGCCAGTGGCGATCGGTGACGCGAGGAATGATTGCCGACCATCTGCGTCTTCGAGACGCAAGAATGCAGTTACAGCTGTGCAACCAGAATGAATCTTTCCGTCAGATTCTTCGCAGAGGCGCGAAATACGCCTGTCAACGTTGTGGAATGTCTCATTAAGAATGTCAGGAATTGTGGTCGACGAGGAGGTGCGTAGGGAGTCGAGAAGATACTGTGGTAGAGAGGTATGATGAGGATACCCACATTCACGGAACAGTTGCAGTACGTGCCTCGTGAAAATGTTGGCCGCACCACTCGGCGGCATGT
Source organism: Phylloporus scabripes (assembly GCA_038090435.1). Taxonomy (NCBI): domain Eukaryota; kingdom Fungi; phylum Basidiomycota; class Agaricomycetes; order Boletales; family Boletaceae; genus Phylloporus; species Phylloporus scabripes. Next base: position 137,330 of record JBBPMS010000006.1, on the reverse strand, counting down.
TTTCCCGCGTGACCATCAAACACGGCAAAGAATCCCTGTCCTCTAACGCCGGCAAAGTCAACAACGAAAGAGTGTGCATCCTCCATGTACCTGCGCGTGCCCCTGTCCTCGGACACGCCAACTTGGAAAGCAGTGTTTCCGATCGAGTGCTGGTTGAGAATCTAGATACAGCATGAAGTTGTCTTAGCTGTCGTGCGATCTGAAGAAAACATACCCCGAATGTGTCGAGACCATCAGCGGTTGTAATAGACTTTGATCGGGCATTCGGGGAATCTGAGAAACGAGGCGTCGCCATTAGAGATGGTTGAGGATGAGAAAGAAAGATGGAAACGCTCAATCATTGTTTGGTCACGTGCTACCCCACATACCTGTAGATCGCTTATCGACCCCTTCACCTCCGCTTCCACCTCGACCGCCTCCCTTCATCTGATTGTCCGCTTTTTTCGATAACCTCGAAAACTGTGGATGTCTCAGCAATCAACCACTGCAAAGCCTTCGTTACAGGGGGTAAAGATAAAGGCAAGAAAAGGCGCAGTTAAAGCCCAAGCAAAGCACGAGCCAACAGGCTTGTCTTCCACCTCGCAGTGTTTATTTACCCTCATATTTGGCTTCAGTCTTTAGAGACCAACTATATAAACATCTAGAAACTGTACCGGAGAACGATTTTGAATCTTTTGCTTCAAAGCTCGTACAGGCTGGATCCACACTCGAGTTCTTGAAATATGCAGACGCCCTCTTTGAAATCATCCTTGTTGGCGGTCTTGTCCAGCCAGGCGGCTCCTATATCGACGATGGTGCACCCACGTCTCCCTTCACAATCTTCAATGCGAAGGACCCTGCATCGGTCGATGAGCTGAAGAAGTACGTTGAAGTGCTTATTAAGGTCATCAGAAGGTACGCTCGTACGGCATTCCTGATAATTTCTACACCTCATCCCTCTTAGATACAAATATCTTCAGAAACCCCTTGAGGAGCAAACCCTCCCCAGTCTCCTCCAATACATCAATCGCTGGCCCGTTAGTCAGCGCGACAAGCTTGCTATCACCATTGGCCTACTTCTCTCTCAAGGCATCGCTAGCGCTGCTTGTCTACAGAGCCTTACCAAGGACCAGCTCGTCAAAAACGGTTTGTAACTGGTCTCTTTCGTCCCATTATTGACCACGTGACCATCTCGCTAGACGCATCGGTCGCCATCCTTGCTATCATATTCCGGGCCTATCTGGCTGATCAGTCAATGGATCACCTTTCTGTTTCCCTCAAGCGAGGAAATATCAAGGATCTTCTTCTATTTTTCCCTCCCAACCGCCGGGATGGCAAAATACTTGATGACTTCTTCAGGAAGGAAGCTCTCCCCCAGGTAGCGGAGTGGTACACCAAGAAGCAATATGCCATTGCGAAAGAAGGTATCGTAACTGAACTCAAGGGTCTTTCTGGACACGACGAGTCCGCAGAAGCTGTACGTGGGTTGCTCGTATGGTTGATGGGACAGCTGATCAGGTTTTCGCGGACCAGATCATCTCAGCGATACAGAGTAAAGTAGAGGAGCAGTCACTCCCTGATGCAGAGTTGATTCAGTGTATCTGGCAAGGCCTCATGGCCTCCGTAGATTGGAGTGCTGCCCGACCGGACCAGATAGAGGGCCTTGCCCTGCGTGAAGTGGGGGTACGCACCGTGCTCTTATCCGCGTTTTTGAAGCTCACCGATGCTGGATAGAAATTCTCCGCCATCCTTGAGCCATTCTGCAAAGGGCCAAAGGTCGAAGTTGCCTTGATTAATCAGGTGCAGATATACTGCTATGAAGATACTCGAATCATGAAAGCGTTCCCCCAGATCCTTAAGGCATGTTCACCTATGTTCATGTATCTGGTTCTCATCACATCGCGCACAGGTCTTATACAATCGTGACTGCATCTCAGACAAAGCCATCATTTATTGGTACCAGAAGGGATCCAAACCTCAAGGGAGGCAACACTTCCTGAAGAGTACTGAAGCGCTCGTCAAGGCATGGACTTTCCGTTCTTTTCTCCACATCCAAAGTCATGCTCACAATCCCAGTTTCTTCAAGAACAAGACAGCGACGAGGATGATGAGTGAAGGGTTTCGTCTTCGTTGTCATCCCGCCGCTTCGCAGCCGTGTACCTATTACTTTGCCAGAATTGCACTCACTTGTGTGTTGTTGGTCTCCCGGAATACTGCAGTCAAACCTGGAATAGGTACGTAAAGACAATGCATCTTACCCAACTTGGGAGACGGGCACCATACCTACATGGAGTTGGAGAAATTTTTCAAACTCGTTTCGGAGTCCGTTTCAAAGCAGGGTTACCACCTCCGTGAAACTGTCGTGCACCACTCGCAATGCCGGTCATTCGCCTTTGTACATAGACACGCTCATCGCACAACAAAAAACTCGTCAACTCTACTCGTACAATACTCAACAAGGGTGAGAATAATCACCAGGCTTCAGGCATGGATGCAAAGTCCCCAGACCAACCACTTACTCCATACATGTTCAAGAAGATGCCATCAGAACCGTTTAGGGGGAAGCCCAGGTCCATGAGATTCTAAGATATCGAGTGACCGACAGGTGAGGCCGACGCCAACAGTAGCGAGGGGAATCCACGAACCTGCTCTTGTATCCATACCGGAACTGTTGAAGGGTTTACTATCCCGCGATCACCCGGCCAGGAGAATCCGAGTTCTTCCATTGTCAACGGAGGTGGGCCTATGGCGTGTTTGTCCACGTACGGACCAACCATGCCTTCTGGCAACGGCGGGGGAGGCAGATTCTGGGCTGGCGCAGTGAGCCCAGGATGCATGCCTACTTTTCGGCGTATGTTTGCGAGCATGATGCGCAGCGTGAGTGCATAACTGTAACATCTGCGTATCAACAAAGAAAATAAAAATAAAAATAAACTGACCGTTCTGCAGCTACATCTGATAGCAACTGTGCCAAGTGCTCAACCTGGCTTATGATCGCCGCCAGGTCTGATTCAGCGGGGAAAAGGTTGGCCATTTTAAGTAAGAAAAGTCCAGAGAAGGCGAGAGAGCCAAGTCCGTCGTGCACAGCATAACGGAGGGCAGCCCTGAAAATATTTGACACGATATCACCTGGAATGGATAACCAATGCGACTTACCGATATGCGGTGGAGCACAGAAAGATGGACAAGCAATTGGAAGCAGCATCCTTGGCCTGAAAAGCAAGCTCACGTTGCTCAAAGGGCATCTTGTCCCAGGATGCCCCACGTAGGGCGACACAGACAACCCAAAGTTTTGCATAATTTAGTTCTCCAGCGAGAATTCTGCGCAATAGAGATTCTTCATCCATCGTCTGACCTAGAGAAATGTGTGAGCGGAGCTCGACTGATAGCGAGGATCGCCTACGATGCAGTTCATCACAATCTTCCCACCATTTATCAAGAGCAACGTTGGCTCTGCGGATGAAGGCAAGTGTATTGTGATTGACCTCGCCATTCAGCGGCGCGAGCGTCTCGTATATTTGAACTATGTAGTGACGTCACGCAATATACAGGGCGAGGGCAGCGAGAAGGGGACATACTTTTCTGAGCAATCAGCTCAACCAATGAAATGAGTCGAACATCTGTGGGGGACGCCATAGGATGTGTGAGAAGGAGACGACAGTGCTTGATAGAGCATTCGTCCCGTAGAACAATGGGCCGACCAGTCCCTAAGCTCATTCTATGGCGCACAATCAGGTGGTGCGAAGAGCGGTGCACAGGGTAGACTCACTGACGATCAAACCAGTAAAGACACAACCAGATTCGTGCCGATACAACTAAAACCGTTCAAGCTGGACTCCGCACTGTCAAAAAGGGCCTTACGCACCAAGGTCTCGCTCTTCTTCTTCGGAACGTTGCATTCCTGAAGCGTCGGCGAGTTGTTCAAGCGCGCGGTGTAGACCGAGATCTAGTGCCATGCGCATAGCATGACCACTTGGGAGCCATCCATTTGTGCTCCAAGCAGCAAGAAGCAGCATCCCTGCAAAGTGACATCATCCACCAAGTCCCATGAACGCGAAAGTACCTACCCATAACCGCTTCTTTCCTGGACACAGGACCGAACAGCGAAGACCTAGCGATTCCTTGCGCCTCTTCTAAGCACTTGTAATATGTGTGGGTAAGAGGTGCATTCCCACTCCGGATTTTGGAGGCAATAGCAAGTATAGAATCAAAAGTCCACGGAGAACGCTCCATAAGGCTCTCAAATGTGTCGTAGGTTGGGTCGAAGAGTGGGATAAAAACATGACAACCAGCAAAAAAGCTACAAAATCAAAATTAGCAAAGTTGTAGCTAGTCGACGAGACCTTACATGTAGTAAAGTTCTCTGGCTTCTGCCTCGAGAACAAGCCCCTTGGAGAATGCCCATTAGACCGGTAGGACATTGACATGAGATTCACACCTTGTCAATGACGTGCGGAAACACGTTCCTTGGAACTGGTTCTATGCGTTGCCGTTTCATTGGGGGGACAGTAGACGACGCTGCCGCCGCCTCAGCCGCCACGTTGGCCAAACCCTGAAGGGCCTCGATCGGCCCATTGAGCGTGGTGCGTGGGAGTGCATCCTCGGATTCGTCTTCCGATAATGCTACAGTGCTTTGGACGATTCCATACGTTGCATGTTTGTGTGGCTACGCGCATAGATGAACAAAGTGTCTTCATAAGTGAGCCAGACGTACCGGGGGAGCAAAGCCAGAATGGGAAGGGAAACTTGGATTGAAAAACGGATCGGTAATATGCTCTAACCTGAATGCATCTGACGTACCGACTACGGTGAGGATTAAAAGGACCAGCATCTCGGCCAGATCCTTGTCCCGAGTTTGTAGAATGACTGGGCTGCTGATGACTCTGGCTTTGTATTGCAGACAGGATACGGTCCAACGACGATTGCATGCCGATCATTTGGCTTTGCATGACCTGTGACATGCGACGCACCAATTGAGGGAGCTTTTAAACGTAGATATCGTGCAAATTACCAGATATTGGCCCTCGAGGCGTGACAAGCGCCTGTTTCGAGGAATGTAAGAGAAGGGAGACGATTTGGGAGACGGACATACTCCACACTAGCGGCGGACGCTGGTTGAACGTTCTTCTTCTCTGGCTTCTCGAAGATGCATGGTGTGCCACTTAGTTGACACCGACGACATGGTGGCTGTCCGAGATGGCCCGGGCCGGTGCGGGAGGGCGGGCCAGTGAGCGAACAGGGACACAGCGCGACAGAAAGCTTACCTCTCCTTCGCACCTGTTTTTACCCTTTCTGCAAGCGGTGCAGGCTCTAGCACCACGCTTCGGTATATTTGCGGGGGGTTGGGATGGAGGTGGGTGGGCCGATCCCGCAGCAGGTATTTGGGACATGCTCTGCCCAGAGTTGGCGTGTGCTGGCAGAGCGGTGTTTGTCCGGCGACGTTTTGAAGGCACTTCTGAGCCGTTCGAAATCGTGGCGGTCGGGGACAAGGACATGGTGAGAGATGGGTTTCAGTGAGGGTCGGATATCTTTGCAATTACTGCACACGTGCGAACGGAAACTTGATCCGCGTAAATATCTTAGCAGCTCCAGCACTCACGTCCACACCCTGGAGTTAGGACTATGGATCAAGCAGACGACTCCGAGCCGCCCTTGAAGCTTGAAGCTTGAAGCTTGAAGGCCCACTCTTCAGCTGAAACACTCGGTTCCTGATTCCGCAGTTTCAGGCAGAAGAGGTACTCTCTCAATCGTGACAAGGAACGCTGGCTTTCCCGGGTGTCTGCATCGTTCAGCTACACGTATCATCTCGCGAAACCCGTAGACGACCTGTATCGAAAAAGATGAAAGCAAACTCGATAAGAGAACTCCCACAAGGCTCCCTCTCAAGCCTAATCTACCGGGGCGAGGGTGGTGGAGATGCCTCCCATTCTATTGGGACTTCATCCTCGGATAGCTGGATATCTTCGGCAATCGTCCTTGCAGTCTCCTGGGTTTCTACCAGAGTGGCGACCTCGGATGGAGGTGGCATGTCTGACATGTCAACATCTGCAACTTGTTGAACCGACGTTGATGCCACAATATCATTCACCCCGCTCTCTGATCCCTCTCCCTTCCTCCCAGACTTTCCTTTCCTTTCGGCTGGTTGCTTTGTAGGGAGCCCGAAGAGTGTCGTCTGTCTGGTTACCTCCTTCTTCTCCTTGTCTTTCCCTTTTTTATTTGCAGCACCTGGATGTCATGATGTGCGTTTGAATAACATAAAATTTAAAGCAAGAAGCTTACGGGGTTTGCTTTGATCAATCTCAATGGCTTCGACTTTGTTGAAAAAACTCTCGCTCTTTTGGATGGGTTTGAATTGCTCAGGTTTTCGTGCAAATGGATTCCTTTTTGCGTCTCCAGCTGACTTGCGAGCAAATGGATTGTCTCCTAGACGCCAATGAATTGTTGTTTCAGTTTTAGAATGATGCTACTCACGTTTGGGTGAGGCAATACTTGTGTCAGGTTCCCCGATTGCTCGTCGTTTGGCATCCGCTTCGAAACCATTTGGTGCAAAATCATCTACTTCGTCGCGTTTCCTCTTCCAATCAGGCGAAGGGGAGCGCGTAGCTGTCTCTGGATATCGCCTATCGAGTAGTCGGGGCGCACTCGAGCTACTGAATTCTGAATGCTCAACAACTCCTACTGAACGCATTAGTCCTGGTCTCTCGATCTTGGGGGGAGGATCGAAGTTTTGCAGTGGTCTCGGGCGTTCCATGCTTATATCCTCTTGTTCAAGAAGGCGCCTCCGTTCTCTCGCCTCCTCCATTGCGTTCGGTCCATCTTCGCGCCACCGTTTGATCGCCTCAATCTTCTCCTGAAGACCCAGAAGTTTGTAAAATCCCGCGAGCTGGCTAGCGGCAGTTATGGAGTGTACGAAATGCAGACGCCTGGTTAACTCCAGAACGCGAGGTGATTTATCCGCCTTGCAAGCCGCCTGGATGAGTTTAATGATCGATTTATCGAGTTCAATTTCCCGCTTATCCAGTTCGGTCGAAGTTAACTCATCACCTAGAGCGTCACGAGCCAAGTTAATATGCATTCGTTCTCGAGCAAGTCTTTAACCATGTAAGCTCGGAGCAAACAAGCGCAATGTCAACCTACTTTTCTTCGATGGAAGATTCCACCAGATCCTTGTTTCGAAAGGGGAGTCTAACAGGCAGTTCCTGTGTTAGCGGTCTCGGAAATCCAGGGTGCTCCTGTCTGCCCTGCAATGGAGAGTAGGTTCCACCCGAAGAAAACAAATCAAGAAGACGAATACCTTCAATATGACACATGTTAGAGTATCTTGGGATAAGCCAACTAGCCAATACGATTCATCCTTGCCTTCCTTACGCTCAAGTGCGTTTGTATCCATTAGACGCGCCCAGGTTGCACGATTGGGCCGTCGGAAGTTGATCATGATATGCACGAACCCGGCAGAGTCGTATATTGCGGGAGTCTACCAAAGCTGGGTCACTGTCTTCCAGTAGCGATAGCGGCGAATACGCACCCCTTCAGCCGTTATACCAATCCATCTAAGTGTATGGCCCTTGGGCACGGGTAGTGGTTTGGACTGGATCACCTCAAATTCATCAAAAGATATCAATGTTGCCATCAACCCTTGTGAACCTAGCAGAAGTGATTCAGTACACAAAACTTATAATATTATAATTACTTACCGTCGATTGTAGTGGCACCCGGCCTATGTATAACCACCACGTATTCCTCTGCCGCAGCCATGGTTACGTATTCGCCTTCCAGACCCAATACAATGCGTTCAAGACCAGACCCACTCAAAAATGTTAGATCCCCAGCACTCGTAGCAATCACGACGTTTCCTTGGCCCTGAATATCTCCCCCAGATGAAGACGGGTCTCGCAATGAATGCATAGGCCTTTCTCCTCCAGCAGCTAGACCGAGGACATGCTGACCCAATGGAAGAGCATAGGTCCAGTCGCCCTGTGATGACCAGGTTCCATAGGGCTTGTATAACACTTGGGCGGGATGATCCTGCTCGGGCGGGCATGCGAGGAGCGCCCCACGTTCACCTAAGTCCGTCAATAAATTAGACAGCGGAAAGCATGAACTACACTTACCCAGATAACCCACATTGTATTTAAAAGGATCCGAAAAGTGGTAGCTCTTGCGCGTCGAAATGTCATGAAAACCGACATTGATAATGTGGTGCGTATCTTGATCTGTGACATCAATCCATCCCACCATATTATACGCTATGACATTAGGTAGTGAATAATACATTTGTGCACGAGGAATGGAAGCCTACCGAGATAGCGTTTCTTCCCATCCATTGGCGTTGATCCTGGTTGGAAGGCTGATTGCGCCTTTGTAATGCTCACTGCCGGATTTCCCCTGAGCAAGAATAACAAGCTGTTTCAACGACCATACCCATTTCTCTGACGAACCCATCTCCATCCACGGGTCGCCGTTCCCCATGCTCGTCCTCTAACCCAGCCCCGATGTCATCAATTATCCAGTCATCCCCATAGTCATTGACTGTTCCGAGAGCATCATCATCCCCGTTGACCGGGTCACCTCCCCACAATATTGGCGTGGATTTGTGCATGACAGATACACCTTGCGCAGCCCCAGAAGCAGTCGCTTTCACGGGATCCGGTGAACCTACAGGAATCGGATCTCTCCACCAACTTACTATCCCCCCTGTATCTGCCCATGCAAGGAGGTTCTCAGAAGGTGAGAATGCAAGCTGCGTGACTAATGCATTGGGAGAACCACTATGTCTACCAAGACGTCATTTTTTTTCCTCCCCCGGTGTATGTCCTTTACTCACCGCCAAAGAACTTGCTTCGTCTGTGTGCTCCAAACTAAGATGCCCTCCTTACAAGCACTTGCGAGATACACCCCATTGACCGAAAGAGCGAGTGCCGTGGTAGCCCCCGTTGCATTGGAGTCTGAGAGACTAAATGACTTGTTCCAGTTTGATCGGGAGATAGCAACAATTTCTACACAACGCGACCATTAATTGTTTAACCGAGGAGAAAAGGGGGCCGTAGATACCATGTGTCCTGGAAGCCACGAAGAAATGCTGTCCAGATGGGTGCCATATTGCAGAACAATCATGCATAAATTCTGAGCACCTGAAATAAAAGTAACTCAGCGGGAGAATGCTCGAGAAAGGATGGATAGAATATTACTCTGCATCTACCACTGCCGGAATAATCCCGTCGATATGCTTCTCGACTTTTGGCTCGCTTTCCGAGACATCCCATACAGTAATTGTACCATCGGCTCCGCTAGCAGTCTGTGGTTCATTAGCCAGGGGACACCTGGGTTTAAACAGAAACGAACAAGGAGAGTGCCCAAGGGGTGCCAAGTCAACTTCCGCACACACTTCTTATGACCGCTCAGAACTTGGACATTGGTGACCTCTTTTAATTCTACAATTTTGACAATTGTCTCGCTGAAGGTTATTGAGAGCGGAGTAATGCACGGTAAGAACGAGCGTACTCTGTGGCAATAGCGATGCGCTTTCCCGCAGGGTCGACAGCAATGGCACGAATACATGCACCAGCTGCGCCCATGATTAATCCATGAAGATCGGGTTTCCCATGAGGGTAACTGCGGACCTCGGAGTCTTTGCTTCCAGACAGCCAAAACTCGTTCTGATGTGACTTGAGTCTAGGAATGGCACAATTCCAAGAGAAAAGACGTACAGAACTTGCGATAGCTGTTATTCCCTCATCGGCTTCATACGCAACTTCTGGCTCCTGGTATTGATCTTTATCCATTTGCCATATCCGCACCAAGCTGTCTGAGCCACCAGTATATGATAACCTTGACACGACGCAACACAAGCAATCAAGACCATCAAGTTAGCAGACAGTCGGCTACATGGAAAGTTGGCTTACCTTCCATCACGCGAGAAAGCAAGACACGTGTACCCGGGTTCATGGGCAGAATTGGTGAGTGTTTTATCTGTGCTTGCCATCATTCACGTTGCAAGTCGACAACTTTGTGCAATCGCGTTGTCACACTTCGCGTGCTGTCACGTCACGTGGAACGTGACTTTTCAGCTAGAGAAAACACAAGAGATTCTACATAACAGACTATTCATACAGTCAGACAGGCTTCGAATAGGCTTCTGAAGGGTCCGTCAAGTGTTTCTCCTGTCGAACCTCCAAATCCTTTAAATGGCAAACCATGCAATGGCTTTCCTAGCTGCTTTCTTCTATGCAGGAAGAGCACAAGGACGTCCCAATTAAAATGTGGACTCTCGAGCTGTAATGTTCGAAGTCTTGGAAAAGCTTCCCGTCTCGCATCATGCGCGAGGAACATTAGCACTGAGTCCACGCTATATCGCGAAAGAGAGAGGTGTT